>CACSLJ010000554.1:0-10732 GCA_902706625.1 Albugo laibachii | reverse complement strand
TCAGGAGTATCATCATCAGGCAATTCTGGTGGAGTTCAACTTCGTACTGGATTGAGTAGTTATGGTGCTGGAGGTAACATTAGCCTGGCCGTAGGGGATGCTCAGGGTCCAAATGGTGGTCGGATCATTCTTTCTAGTGGGCCAAGTAAAACCGGATCTGGTGGTGATGTAGATTTGTACGCTGGTGAAGGAGCAGTTGAAGGAGGCTCCGTTAATTTGTCAAGTGGGAAAGGATCAAGTAGCACTAGTGGGCAAGTTCGTTTTCGAAGTTCAGATAGCGATGGATCGAATAATTCGGGGCTGGTCAGTATCAGTACAGGGAACACTTTGAGTGGATCTAGTGGGAGTCTTATGCTTATGTCAGGGAATTCATCTCTGGGTTCCTCCGGTTCAATTAATATAGCTTGCGGGAAAAGTGGCTTCGATTCTGGTCAGATTAAAGTAACGGCTGGATGGTCAGACGTATCCGCTGGTGGTTCTGTAAATCTTACCAGTGGTGGGTCTTCCGTTGGATGGAGTGGTGATATTAGTCTTTCCACAGCAGCCTCCGAGTCATCAGGCTCACTTTTGCTCAATACCGGCAATAGCAACACTGGGGCATCCGGGAGCATAGCATTAAGTGTGGGTGACAGTACGACGGCTACCGGAGGTTCTGTTTCAGTAAGCGGCGGGTTAAGCCGCACGAACAAAGGTGGTAGCATTCTAATCAATGGAGGGAAGAGTGGTGCTGCTGGAGGTGACATTAGCTTGTTGAGTGGCGCTGGAACAGCTCAGGGTAGTGGAATTCTTACCCTTGGGACGTCAGACTCAATCGGCACATCTTCGACAGGCGCAGTACAGCTACGAACTGGTGGAACCGCATTGGGGTCCACGGGAAATATAAGTCTAACAACAGGAGCTTCAGTATCCGGTCAGGCGGGCTCAATTGATTTGTCTGCCGGCAGCACCGGAAATGGGAATGGTGGGGACATAATTGTGACGTCTGGTAGCTCAAGTGCAATCAATGGCAAAGGTGGAGATCTGAGATTACTCAGTGGCAGCTCGAGTGGTGCAACGAGTGGCAATATCAATGTTGAAACAGCCGCTGTAGCCTCACAAGGAGCATCAGGATCAGTGGTGATAAAAAGTGGGTCCAGTGATCTAAACGGTGGCAATATAATTCTGTCGGTTGGCGCTAGTAACCAAGGACATGGCGGGCTTATCGCGATTAGTGCAGGTAGCAGCACTAGTGATAATGGTGGAAATTTATCACTCTCCGCTGGTAGTGGCCAGCTTTCTGGTGGATCTATTAATATTGCGAGCGGTCAGAGCACTGCGTCTACTAGTGGAAATCTTGCTGTCTTTAGCAGTCAAGGAATCTCTTCAGGCAATCTACAAATTTATAGTGGAAAAGCAATAAGTGGGTCGAGCGGTGATGTATCTCTATTTTCTGGAGATTCTCTCGGCGGAAAAGGGGGAACTATATCGCTCTACTCCGGGAAAAGTACTGGAGCAGAAGGAGGAGCTATCAAATTGACCGCGGGGTCTTCTGCTACTGAAAGTGGTGGATCTGTCATCATTCGGAGCGGCTCATCCGACACCGCAACCTCTGGAAGTCTATCAATTCACACAGCTAACTCGGCAGCAAAGACGGGAGATCTGACTGTCAGCAGTGGGAATGCTTCCGCTGGATCTTCAGGCTCGATTAATATCTTTACAGGTACATCAAGTGGCGACTCAGGAGGAAATATGCTTTTGGCGATAGGATCAAACAATATAGGAAAAGCAGGCAACTTTTCGCTTGTGTCTGGATCCACATCAGGACAAACTGGCGGTGGTAATCTACTCCTTAAAGCTGGTGATGGCGGCTCAATTGGGGGCAATATATCGATTTTTGCCGGAAATGGCTCATCCGCATCAGGTGGCTCGATGCTCATGCTGAGCGGTGGTAGTCTGTCTTCATCTAGTGGTGGCATCAGTATTGTAACAGCTGATGCGCCATCTACAGGATCCTTGACCCTGAGGTCAGGTGTTGCCACTGAACGAGAAAGCGGAGAGGTTCTTATTGCCAGTGGAAGTTCAGCATTAGGAAAAGCGGGGGACATCACGATAGCATCTGGTAATAGCAGCACATTGAGTGGAGGCGCCATGAATGTGATCGCTGGTCAAGGCACCAGTGGTGGTGACATATCGCTCATGGGTGGCTCTGGTACAATAGACGATGGTGGTAGCGTCACTATTACCACAGGGAAAAGTAACTTGTTATCCAGCGGAAGTCTGCACTTGCACACTGGATCACAAACGGCTGGAACAAAAAGTGGCGATATCTACATCCAGTCAGGAAATGCATCTTCCGGAGCTACTGGTTCGGTCGATATAACGAGTGGCAACACCGTTACAGGCCAAACTGGCGATGTGCGACTTCGAGTCGGCATGAGCACGGATGGACCGGGTGGATCACTTAGTGCATCAGCCGGTTCCAGTGTGCATGGTTCGGGGGGAAAGACAATGCTTGTAGGAGGGGATGGCTCTATCTATGGAGGCTCAGTTGATATTCGCGGTGGTGCAGGTGGTTTGAGTAGGGGTGGAGGCGTGAAAATCACAGGAGGAAATAGCTCAGGGGCTACAGGAGGACAATTAACTTTAGGCAGTGGGCATGGTCTACCATCTTTTTCAAGCGGAAATATTTTGATGATGTCTCAGAATACGTGGAATGCTACGAGCGGCAATATAGCTTTGCAAACAGGGACTTCTGATGGAGGTTCGGCTGGAAATATATCACTGCAAGTCGGGAACGGTACCGTTGGTAATGGTGGAAATCTACTGCTCTCTGCAGGAAACAGCTCGGGACAAACTAGTACCGGTGGCACCACCACTATCCAAGCAGGTGGGGGGACGGACCATGGAGGAGACGTGAAAATTTACGGTGGTGATGGCAATATTGGTGGCTCTGTGGCTGTGCAGGTGGGTTCTGGCCCAACAAATGGTGCTTTTACCGTTCAAATTGGATCGTCAACCAAGTTGCTGACAGTCTCTTCCAATACGCTCTCAGGGAGCGCCAAAGCTGTCTCAATTACTTCAACTGATTCATCTATTGAGCTAACATCGGCAACTTCGGTCACCATCACTGGTGCGACGACATTACATGGAGACTTATCCGTTGAGCTTCATGACTTTAATGTTAATGATGGGTATAAAGACATTCTTTCCGTCTCATCTACATCAGGAAATGTTGCGATTTCAAGTACGCATGCAAGCATCTCTGGGAACACAATGGAAATAAATGGCGCAAGCAGCCTGACGTTAAAATCCCCCAACACCGTGTTAACGGGCGGTAACGTAATATTCGATGGGAGCTTTGGAACAATCACCGCTGGGTCAAGCTGCACTCGCGGTATGATCAGTTACGACTCTTCCTATCTCTACATTTGCACTGCTACAAACTCGTGGCATCGTGCATCACTTGCGGCACATGTATAGAGATCGTTCATGATGTATATTTAGCCATCGATTATATTATAATATAAATTATAAATCTATGTCTGTTGTTGATGGCAGAAGTTTCTCAACCTTCCAGAAAAGCATTATTGCAGGTTCAGCATCTGGGATCGCTTCTGTGATCGTTTGCCATCCCATTGATACAATCAGGACTCGACTACAAGTAGCTCCAGAACGTTTTCAAGGATTCTTCAATTGCATAAATAAGACTGTTCAGCAAGAAACAATAGCAGGATTTTATAAGGGTATGTTGCTTCCAGTAATCAGTCAAGCAATGTACAAGTCTGTGATATTTACTACATCCTCCAAGCTCAGGAATGAAATTTTCCCGAGTATAACATACCTGAAGTCGAGACCAAAATTATCTACTTTACTCGCAGGGGGATTTGCTGGCGGATTGAACGCGTTCCTCGTGACTCCAGTCGAATTGATTCGAAATCGGCTTCAGGTGCAATACGAACGAGATGTCAATAGTCGTCTGTACAAAAATCCCTTTCACTGCTTTTGCACAGTCGTTCGTCAAGAGGGACCACTGGCATTATATAATGGCTTAGCGGCAACTATATTACGTGATGCTTTCGGAGTTGCGTTTTATTTTCTTGGGTACGATTTTGCCTTCCAGATGTTGGAAAATTTGTCACTCAGTAACTCCTTCCAAATTTTCGCGGCTGGTGCGTTTGGCGGGATGAGCTTCTGGCTCATTGCTTCACCGTTTGACACCATTAAGTCACTCACTCAAGTGGATCGACCAAGGAGATCTTCTAAAGCGGGAAAGCCTCCAACCACACTGGAAGTAACCAGAAATCTTGTTCGAGATCATGGTGCTCCTAAATTGTTTAGAGGGTGGCAAGCGGCTTATTCTCGCGGTATACCTGGAGCTGCGATAACTTTTTGGGTGTATAACCGCACGTCCGCATACTTGAATGCGGATGTCCCATGATAATACAAACTAAAAGGACAGTAATCGCAGTGCTAGCTTTACGTCTTAATAAAACACTATTTTACGGCGTCGGTCATGACTGCCCAAGCTCTTCTAAAGCAAATTGCAGACTATGAAAAACGAGGCGCCATAAGCTCTCTGGATGCCCATACATTGCGGAATCAAGTAACTCAATGCAGTACCAGTGCCGAGTGCAATGCTGTCCGAGTTCGGCTGGATCGTCTTGCTGTGACATGGAATCCTTATCAGAATTCCACGTTCCGAACAAATGGCACATCTGTGCGCGTCAAACGTTCCAAAAAGTCAACTGTATCGCCGACTATCCGTCGTAATTTGAGCTCGAAGAGATCTGTACGAACGTGTTATGATTTACTGGGAATCAATCAGGGGGATAAAGCCACGCCGCAAGAGATCAAACGCCATTTTAGGCAACTGGCGCTTCTGTATCACCCAGACAAGAAGCATCGCATACAAGCGGTAGACACTAGTGTGAAGCAAATCATCGATTTTAGTGATAGCGAGCAGAAAGAGGGTATCGAAGAAGATGATACGCATTTTGCACAGCTCCTTGCAGCTTATGAAACTCTTAGCGATCCCATCAAAAGAGAACACTATGATGCAAGGATTTCTTCCGCGAGAATATCACATCCATACGATTCCGTAGACGTGAAGGACCAGATACAAATTGAAGCCGACACTAAATTTGCTTCGTTGGAATGGATGAAGAGAGTCCAGTATAAGATGGACGTAATGGATCGAATTGCAGCATGGGCACAAATGCTATCAATCAATCCTAACGAAATAAGATTTGAGACTGGAAAAGAATGTTTCGGTGATGGCTGTGGAAAGATTGTCAGTATGGATCGAGATTTGGAGTATTATGGCTCAACAAGGAGACGTGTATACGTATGCTTATATCACAAGTATATCCATGCTTGTGATGCTACATGCACCAGTCACGATTTGGAAAGTGAGCAGCAGACTTTCGACGAACGAGTGTGTCCCGTACGCGCGTATTGGCTCGTGCAATCTTGGATTCATGAGCATTCACAATATAATGAAAATGGAAGTGTCGAATCAAGCCGAAATAATAACGCTAGGGATACGTATCAGAACTGTGATGATGATGAGGATGTAGCCTGTGAGACTGACAATGCTTATTCGAGTCCTGGATCTCCACAGCGTGAAACAACATTTTTCAATGAGTGCACCATCAAGCTAGGAACAGCCACCACACCATTCAGTTTAAAATGTAAAACGGAATGCTGTTTGACAACCTGTCGAGGGTCATTCCAGTATCTGGATAGCGGTATCTATGTATGCCGAAATCATGGAACGCCTCATATATGCAGCTATGAACAGTGTAATCGTCAACTTATAAATTTAAGTGAGCTACGGTACGTGTGCTGGATCAGCGGCCGAGTATATGGACAACCAAGCGAAGAAGCTGGAACTCTTACGCGCAAACGCAGATTGATGTATTCTGGACACGATAGAATGTCTCTTAGTGTAGAGATGGATGTCCCGTTACTACTCCCTCTTGGTGAACCCATTGGATTTCTTCTGGAAAACTCAAGCACCGATGGAAACCCTTGCAACTCCGACAGAAGAGGAAGGAAGCATCGAGTGATCACAGTGCGAGGTCGGGCAGCAAACCGGCGAAGTTCAAGCCAAATCCGACAATCAAAACGAGCCCGAACTGCGGCTGATTATTTGACAGAACACGGTTCTATCAGCAATTCTACATCGCCGAATCAAATGCGGCGCCAACGGCTGGTCGATAAGGTTGAAGCAGCAGAGACAGTAGCGAAATTCAATCTTTACATCCAAGTGCCTCCGGTCGTAGCAAACTTTCCACGTGTGGCTCTGGAAATGCAAGAATTGAGCCAATCGGGAGCGCAATCTAGCCTATCGGCTTCCACAGAAGGAAATAATTCAGACAGAGACCGTGACAATAGCCTGAACATCCTTCTTCTTCTCGTTGTGAAACCTCAAGATACAGTCAACACAATCAAATATTGGATCGAAGAGTTGACAGAGCAACAGCTAACGATTTGGGACCAGCAATTGTACTGGGGGGACACACTTATTGGCGAGGAAGACTACGTCTTGACTCTTGATGAGCACGGATTGCGAAATGGATGTGTCATAGAACTACGTTTACATGATGATTGTCCAATTCTTGTTGGTAGCTCCGATGCCACAGCAGTAGTTTCGGCTAATGCTGGAATCTCTCGCCATCAAGAGTACAACACAATCCAAATATCCAAAGAAGCGGAAGAAGATCTTGAAGATCAATTAGAGGAAGACTGGTATACAGCGAACAACGAGCAATGCGAATCACTACAATCAGCATTACTGAATGAGACAATTTCACCGCCGGAGTCGAGTGAGTCTATTGAGATAATGAAAATCTCACCGCACCTCTTAGTGCCCTCAAACCAATCCGATCAATGAAAGTACGGGCCTCTAGTGGTGCTTTCCAAGCGGATTGTAAAATTCATTATGAAATTACAGAAATCCAGGTATCGGAAGAGCTTGTGCCAATCGTTTAAATATAATTTATCACAAGGGTAGACATGTCGTAACCGAACGACGAGTGATTCCTTTACAGCCGTCAATCATATTGGAAAAATTGGAGAATTGTGAAAAAAATGCGTCGGCTCGTTTGGTTCATCTTATGCGTGGCGCTGTGTCTTACGGAATGGATCGCTCCTAGCGAATGCAATGGATCATGCTTTGAAGATGCTAAAAGGTGCGACAACGGAGAGATTCTAATACGTGATCCAGATCTCAACTGCGAATTTCCTCAATGCACGGACACAAAAAAAATCAACGAGAGTCTGACGTATCAACGAACTAGTTTGGGCCCCTCTGTTCTTTAGTCTTGAATGTTTAGTTGTAGTTGGATCCAATGTACAGCTTTTATCCTTTACTGATTATATTGTCCAATCAATATGACTGCTGATAATACCGTTTCGTAAGCATGAATTGTGAAAATTGTGGAGCGCTGCTCCAGCTGAAATGCGATGCAAATGATTTGAAAACCATACACCGTAGGTGAAGATATCTCATGTTTCCTTATAAACATCATAAAGCTCACGTAGAGTTTGTCAATGCTTTTGTCGAATCTAGGAACATTTCAGCGATTGTACGATCAAGAAAAGATTCGCCAGTCTTATGTACCCGATTTTTCGGAATCAGATGACGCAGAAGACATGATTGTGCTGACTGAAGCTGTCGAAGAACAGCAGATTCGTGCAGAACAAAATGAACATTCAGTGGAAGAGTATCCTGACAACGAGAATCCTCCCAATCTTATATGGCGTCCAAGTGAGGAAAAGGACGGCCTGATATACTCTTCATTCGCTCCATTTCAGAGTCTTTATCGCTCTGCAAAAGGTGGATTCATAGAGAGCGCTATTTCACAACGTTTGATTGATAATTCGGACTGCTGGGTAACTTCTTGGGAAAACGACACCACCATACCATTATCGGATGAAGAAGGATGGATTTACGCCGATTTATTTGACGGCAAAAACATAGATAGTTTTGGGGCTATTACGAAGAATTCTCGATATCGTAGAAGAAGACTTCTTCGAAAACGAAAAATTGGTCCTGATGCTGCGAGCTGGTATCATGAAATGCTGGATTGTAGGTAGGTTTAATATTCTTCTGTTTCTTTTTGTGGCGTGCATTAGACCTGATGTAGTCCACTATATATTTAGCTCGCTCCTGATGCAGCAAAGCGGATCTTCCTGTAATGGTTGCGAGCAAGCAGCCATACAATCATTAGAGAAGTGAGCGCGATATATCGTATCTGCTATTTCGGTATCTCAATTTTCCACTGGTAGGCAATTGCAGAATGAAACATCTCGGCAATCTGAATATCAAAAGTTTCTACTTTCAATATCCGAATCGGAACAAGGCTCTTTGGAGAGAGAATCGATTTCAGCATTAGAGGAAGAAGAGAAGGAACTTGAGGAAGAGGTGAAAGAGCTGGAATCAAAGTGTCATGGGCTGATGCAACGACGTGAAGAAGTATGGTCAACAGGAAAAAAGTTCGAGGAACTGATTCATGGAACATTTCGCGAAGGAGCCTTTTTACAGCATATCCTGAGTCTGATTAGGGATGAACGCCAATCCGTCGGGGTTTTCAGTGTACATACGTCGGATATGCTAAGACGGCTGCAGCGGTACGATGTTTGCAACGACGTCTTTCATATTTGGCACGATGGAGTTCTGGGAACTATCAATGGATTACGTCTTGGACGCCTACCATCCAAATCAGTAGAATGGGTAGAAATCAATGCAGCTCTTGGCCATTCCGTGTTGCTATTGGCTATCATTGCAGAACGAGCAACCATAGAGTTTACAAGGAATAAGTTGATTCCCCGGGGAAGTTTTTCACGTGTAGTCAATATGTATGGAAAAGAATACTGTTTATATAGCGATGGTGGCATGTTTCGTCGTCGAGGTTTCAACCAAGCTTTGATCCTTTTTCTGGAATGTGTCGATGACGCCTGTCAGCGGGCGATGCGAGAAGAACCAGCCCTGCGATTCCCGTACAAGATGTCACGTGGAAAGATCGGTGATTTACCAATTTCACTAGGAAATGATGAACAGTGGAGCAAAGCGCTCAAGTACATGCTCACACATTTGAAGTGGCTACTTGCCTGGGTCGCCAAGCAGTACCCATAACCTCGAAAATTACATTCATAGATTCCCTTGATGGGGCAGCCTGAAGCTGGTACGGCGCAGATTTATCTAGCTCGTGTATATGGTCCACACGCGTCCAACGTCCGCATACTACATCTATGCTAATTGAGAAATGAATGCGTCCTATACATCCAGTGGAGTAGAAATCAAGCTTGTTAGCTACTTGCGTGCTTTCGGGGTAGAAAAGTTTGTATGAGAAAGCTAGCTTCCATTGTAATAGAATAGCAAAACAATGATTCAATCATTTTTTTGATCAACGCTTACAATATATCCTGCGACTCGATCGCGCATTTTTTCGAATCGTAGAGCTTGATGCCCAAGGCCAGGCACAACATCGCAACGAAACAAGCGTATATACCAAAGAACATCCATAACGCTGTGGCAGTGTCATCCGTTTGTAGGACGGCTCGCAGACAAAGCACGTATAGGATCGTGGTCATCCCGTAGACCGCCAGTAGACATGATGCTATCAGTAGTAAATCCAATGCTGAATTACCACAACATAGAACCTTGTAGGACGCTTGTGGCTTCTGACACTTTTGCGTTGGTTCAATTTCAACGCTTACATTTTGCAGAGAAACTGAAGGCACTTGAACAAGAACCGGGTCATCTTGACTCATCTTCCCGATTGTTTCGAAGAAGAGAACGAAATATCGGCCGACGTTTGAGCTAGTTTTAACTTGGCTGAGCGTCGCTTCCAACTTGTTTCTCAGTTCGCACGAAACGATAGTAAAACATGAGCTTTTCTTATTATGCAACTCATCATTAGAAGTACTGCAATACTTGATCAAAACGGAAAATGAGTCATGGAATCTTGGGAAAGCTTCACCTTGTCAGTCCAAATCAATTTTGATCCAATAGAAGCTGGTAACACCACTTGTAATCGAATATAAGCCATTCTGATTTATCCTCGGGTCAACTACCGCTTTGTTAAATTCTGGAAAAGGGATGCAAAATTTCTCTTTTGGATTCATTTATTATAAAAATCGACATCATTGCCGAATTTGTGGTGAATCGGTGTGTAACACGTAATCAAATTGACGGATTGCACTGCGGCATATCGAACTAGTATCTCCACAACGTGTCTGCATTCTTTCTTATGATGATCCTCCAACCAATGAGCAGTCCTTAGCCGTTGTCGTCGTATTTGCTGATCGGAACATGATCGACCAGACTCATTTCACAGCTGGTGGATAATGGGATTGAATTCATGGCCGCATCCGATGAGCCATACTCGAATTCGTGCCCTCGATCTCAGGCATCGGATACAGCTCATACTTATGATGACGTAAAACAACAAGTCAGAGAGCTGCAATCGCACGTGGAGCTTATGGAAAGCAAGGAAATATACACGTGCTGTTGAAGAGAGCAATCAGAAAATCTGTGATGCCATTGCTTCTATGTAGGCAAGGCTGCTCAGATGCAGAATGAGAGTGAGATTGAGATCAATTGAATTTTGGGTATTAATGATCTCGAGGAAGATATTATGGTAGCTACGAGGAAGCTCTGTGTGTCTCTGACGGAGGAGATATAGTTTCGCACTCGAAGCAAGTCGAAAGCATTGACATCGCACATACTTGCAATTTACTTGGCCTC
>CACSLJ010000553.1:0-10735 GCA_902706625.1 Albugo laibachii | reverse complement strand
GATGACCTTCCAACCAGTATAATCTATACTTCTCATTCGATTCCAGCAAACGAATCTGTCCGTCTCCCACAGCCCTCACGAGACATTCATAACACGCGCGTTGATATTTTTCTTCAACGGAAGAAACGGGAAAGATCCCAGAAAGCGTAGTTGGCAGGTTAACATAGGAAGCATTTGTTCTTCCTAGTAGTATAGTTGAAAACAGCGCGAATTTGCTTGATCTCGAAAGCATTTTGGAGTGGTTGATAATCCGAGAGTGTGATTGGCTGATTAGTTTTGAGGGGCATCCAGCCACCCATCCTACCCGACACATTTTTACCCTGGTGATTATTATCCAATCAGTACAGTTTAACTGAATGTATTTCATTCATCAATAATGCTACTCCTTCATTTCTTACAGATGAAATCAACAGCAAGTACATAGTGATACCTCTACCTACAAAATATCAAAAAAATCTGAGCGAGCTGAACGCATCACGGCGCGTCAGACATTATTCGCTTCGGGGTGGCTGATGCTAATGCGCGCCATTAGGTAGTTTTCCTTAGCTTCAACTATGACACAAAGCTCCATAAAGTATAGGAATATAGTCTGTCTTGTTCGGGCTCTATTTCCAAAGCATGTCTTGAAAAGGCTGGTATACTGAGTCATACAACTGCAGAATGCCGGCCTGACTTATCAAAATTTTTTATGCCTTGACTTGTTGTCTTTCTTCATCTGTGATAATAGCGAGAGAACGTGCATTTACTGCAGATGATTCCGTGACACAGCTTCGTACCATTGCTTAATCCATCGTCTCCCTGAGCTTTGGTGGCGCGTTATGCTTAAGAGCTTGAATATTGATTCATGCCGCAGCCGTTTTCACTTTACGTATAACCTTGTTATCCGAAAAACTCCAGGAGGAGCTTTTTCCGGGAACTAAGCAAATTCTGTGAAGCCTGAGCTTTACGTCAAAATCTAAAGTAGAAAGCAGAACGAAGACGAAGGAACGTAACATATACCTTAGTCACGACTATATCGAGAATGTATTCAGACCGTGTGAGAAATAGTAGACCGAGAAGAGTGACTTCAGCCACAAGAACGCTTAAGAGTACTGCCACAAAGTGTAGTTCTGGGCAAGGTATTCTGAAATATATATATGCACAGCTATAAAAAAGGTACTTCTAAATAGCTAGAAATTGTTTATCAAGCCCAGCAACCTTTTTCTCTCACTAATTCGGCCCTAATTATCATATGCTTTCGATTGAAGTAGACCAATTAACAGGCTTAAGCAATCCCTCTCCAAACATACGTCAAATATATAAGAGAGTGCTCGGCGCATCCAAACGTCTCAGAAATAAGAACACGAGATACAAACCAAAATCTGGTTCCGAGTGCTTCACAAGGCAGCTTACACATCACAAGGGGCGATTCCGAACCGGCTGGCGCATTTGAGAACTGGTCCTATCCACATCTAGCGGAATTACATTTTCCGTGAGTTTGTGAAACATAGATGAATTTCCTGATTGATTTTTCAATGGGTATGAAGCTATGATCTGTAAGATACCGCCTGAATTTTGTTGCAGTGCGTAGTTTTGGGACACTTGTAAATGTTCTCTGTACTGACGTTGGACTGAGTTTCCACTTCAATTTAAAAGCATGGTATAAGGGCGAAACGCTGGATTCCTTCCCTTTTAGTTGCAGATACTATTCATACAGCTGATACACAAAGATCTACTTATTGCTTCATATTACAGCAGAATACATAAACCCTCCAGCGGTAACATATATATTGGATTAAGAGGATGATGATGTCTTCTATGTCCATAGTAAGCTCACGTTAGATGATGTGGCACATTTTCGTATCAAGCGCGTCTGCGTTGCTACAGTTATGGCAAACATAGCTTTCCTGCACAAACACTGATATAATCAAATCCGGTATGTATCGTTGTAACAGGAACACCTTAAACGTTTGCATTTCTATGTAGCCTTACGGATATAATTTCTTTCTCATTGGACTCTTATGACTTCTACCGTACAAGTAATATATCTGTTGTTTCAAAATCTTACTACGTAGACGTGATTCAAAACACGCTCTCGGCTGATTCTTACAAAAAGAACTGTCGAACCGCGTGTCGAACATGAGGTACTTGGAGTGTGGATAAAAAATTCGTATAAGAAAACATTCTACATGAGAAATCAAACTGTGAGGTCGAATTGAGAAATCTGTCGGTGCAATCGGGACATATTCCAAGTTGAATGAGAATGAGCCAGCCAAATAAAAACAAAAGCAAACCACTCTTTCATTGCAAACGTGTAGAGCAATGCGCAACGCGGATACGTAATTCAAAATACAGTAGAGTGGTACATGCCATATTGCAGGGCTCATCATAGAAGGTGCCTTCAATTTATGTCGCCATCAAAAGAAGCGCATTTGATTGGCAGCATTTTCTTTATTGACATCTCAATCCATTTAGATTCTTTGACTTGACCGATACGATAGTAATGTGAACGGCAAACTATCAATGAAACATATAAATTCACCCGCTTTTAGAGCTTGATGCTTGAAGTCGAAGATAAATCATTTTGTTGCTGCAGATGAAGTGATCATTGATGTACTCCCGATCATGTGCTGTTAAATATCTTTTCGACGATGACGCCAGGCCATCTGGACTGCTCCACATTTGTAGCAATTGTTTTAAAATGCATCAATCCCAGCAAACTATTTCAACAGCTGATGGTAATAAACGAACATGTCAGCAATGGAATACGTAGATTGCGAGGCTATCAATGTTAATTGATGGGAGCCATCAATACACTTGGATGTGCGGAATGGAGTAATTAGGTTTTAATCATCTGTCGAACGCTATGGTTTACGGTCATGAGTGATGCGTCTGCCGCCATCCTCGATTGAATGCTTCTGTAAGCTGGTTGAATGTGTGTAGTCAAGTCCGAACTGAGTTCTCCATAACGCATCGATGTTTCATGCACATCGCTAACGGAATAGTAAGGAAGCCACACACCGGAAGGAGTGATGTTTTGTGTGAATATGGATTTTCTGAATCGCAGGCTGTGGATCCAATTCGTCAGCGAAGAATACTGGGATGGTTGATCGATAGTAATACATGGTATTAGAGACCTGCAAGACATTTGCAAACTATACTGATAATTACTTCCATTTCTTCTCTTTTGAATAACTCGCAATTCGGCAATTCTCACGCGAACACATTTACATACATAAGAATGAGCAAAAAAGCGATGGGATTTTGTGAAATTGCGTTGGCGTTTGGTGTATCACTAATACGATTGAGAATATGGATATGGAGCGTGCTGTTTGGTAGCTCAAACTGAGCAACTGTCTGGCGAACAGAACCACGTACTATCGGCATCAAGATCATTTTGTCTGAAGCCACGCTATACACTTCACATTTCTTATTCAGTTCTCATTTTGATTGAAATGTTGTGTGTTTTCTACTGTTGTGATATCTTTCTTTTGTTTGGTGTTGTCTGTTGATAAAAAAGAACTCATCAATTAATACTTTGACAACGCGAATAAACTCTGACGTTACTTCTGACTTTAGAGAGCAGTATGACGCAAAATTGCGTTATCTAGAGGAAAATCAAATATCCTCCTGTTATTAACGCAGCTTGTATTAGGCAGAGCAGCAGCGAATCTCAGTATAGAAACGTGATCAAAATAAGCGATTAAGATGAAACTATAAGAACCACAGGCTTTGTGTTTTTGTTCTGATATGTGAAACTGCTATTTTCATATTTATTTCCTAAGCTATACTGTCCACTACTTTACTACAACGTCGCGTCACTGTACCCACTGCGCGGTCGTTAAGTGACGTCATAACAGCGGACCATTGCTCGTGGCCAAGCACGTCCAATGCCACGTGAACCACTTTCCATCACCTTCCAACAATCCTCCTCGCCCGTGTTGTTGCTACTGCAGGCTCACGAGTGTGCGCAGACTCTCGAGCTTATGGGGATCGAGCGATTTCGTCAGTATATCGGCGATCATCTTGTCCGATTGTACGTAATTCGGTAAGATGACTCCACGTCTCGCTTGGTCACATATGAACTTCACCCTTATGCCAATGTGCTTTACTCTAGCAGATGATGACTCAGCTTCCAAGTGCTTGATCGCAGCCTGATTGTCCACCATCATTAGCATCGGTGTAACGATGACCAGGCCCAGCTCCTGAAGCAGCTCACGTACACCAAAAAGCTCGCATGCCGCATCGGAGGCAGTGTCGAACTCTGCTTCCATGGTGGACAGCTAAACACCACGAAGGCCCCAGTCAATGACTTGCGATCCGCCTTGTCCGATGCAAAGCCTGCATCGCTGAAGGTTGTAAGATTCACTGGGGCCCCAGTGTTTGGCTCAGCGATCATGTGCAGTTTTTGAGTGTCTTGCTTCCCTCCAGGTAGCGTACAATTCGTTTTGCGAGATTCCAATCGCGAAAACTGGGTTGATGTGTTTGTCTCGATGCTTTATGAACAGAGAATGCGATATCGGGAAGAGTGGAACGTGCCACCCAGAACAAAATGCCTACAAGAGACGGAAACGATTGACCGTTGGCTTACCTTCACTCGCGTAAGCAGGTGGTATATCCTCGTTGCCCAAGGTTTCTTCGTAGCAATCGTCACCAATTGGCGTGCGCACGGTTTTGACCAAATTCATCCCGGCATCGCGAAGGATCTCATCGATCGCCTCTTCGTGATCTAGAACGTATCCACCACTCTCGATGTTGTTGACGCGCATTCACATAACTTTTCTGACTGCTCCAATCTGCTTGATCGACAAGGACGAAAGGCTGCGAAAAAGAACTCTTGGATCAAGTCAGCGCGTGTCGATGTGACGAGAAGGACATCGACGTAGACACCAACCACTATAATCTACTGATTAATAGCTTTGTAAGGAAAACACATATCCGTAATGCACCGTTCAAATCCAGCTTCAGATAGTTTTTCATGCAGCAATTGGCTCCACAGTCGACCGGCCTTCTTGAGGCCGTATAACGTCTTCTTCTGTCTCAAAACAAGCTCACCAGCGCTCTTAGCTCCAAATTTTTGGATCTCGTGAATGGTAAACTTCATCCCGGATGGTAAATGTAATAATATGTCCAGCTCGTTTTCCTTGTCTGTCTGGGCGTAGGCGTTGGGTACGTCACCATGTTGAGCTAGAACGCCTCAGATAACCGCCAATGCCAGTACAATTTTAATGTGGACATATCCATGACCACAGCAAAAGTTCTTGAAAAATCGAAACAAACTTCTGCTTATTTCCGCAAGCAACAAGGCGAGCCTTGAATTGCTCAGCTCGATCTTCGGCGTCAGTCATCGTCTTGAAAACCCACTTGCTGTGTAATGCCTTGCTGTCCCGAAGTCGTGTGATGACTTCAAAAGCTCCGAGGCGAAGCAAAGCGGAATTTTTTTCTTCCAACGTTTTACTCCATTCCAGTGCCTTGGAGCTTTTCATCGCTTCCCCATACTTAAGTGGGTCGCGCTCGACAACGTGACTTACCATTTCCTGAGGTATCTTCTTCTGCTGACTGTCATTCACTGTAGCGCTTGTTGTCGAACGTGTCACGTGCGTCGATCGCTGCGAAGGCTTTTTTTTATTGTTGTGAGTCACTTGTCCTAAAAACCTCGGCGATGCAGTCATCGTGACATCTCCTTCTGACGCCGTTGCGCCATTTCCAACACCAAATTACATTCCACGCTGCAAATGCGAGTTTTGTGCTTCGATCAAAGCCTCGATGATCGTGATATGCTGCGTGACAATTACCAATCTGTCCTTCTTCAGAAACACTCGAAATCCCTTTCTCTCGTCACTCTTTCCGATGCTAATTCCAACTTGCGCTCGCGGTTGCAGGGAATTCTTTCGGGCGTCCCTGTACACAGTACATTAAGAGCCAAAAGCCACAATAGAGGTCAAATCTGGTACTTTCCTGGTCAGAACTTTATGAGGTGATATATTTGTGCTGGCGCGGCTCGGACTTCGATTGAGTATGTACGCCGCGTACTCCACGGCGTCTCCTCAGAAGTAGAGCTGCAGTCCATACACGAAGATCATGCATCGGCCCATATTCATAATTGCCATGTTTATGCGCTCCGCCATTCCATTGGACGCCTGATTTCTGGCTGCAGAGGTCTGACGCGAAACTCCCGTTTTCTTGCGGAATATATCAATATTCTGATACTCTCCACCACCATCAGTGCGCAAAACGTGAGCTCGGCAGTCAAACATCTTCTCGAAGAAAACCAAAAAATGCTCAAATTTCTTGGCAGCGGCATCCTTGGTCTTGGCCAGAAAAATGCGACTATAGTTTGACTTGCGGTGGACGAAATTCATCAGGTATCTATTACCAAGTCGATCCTTCGGGGTCATCGGTCCCTTTAAGTCACTGCATATCACCCCTCCAATTCTGTCGATAGGTGAATGCTTGCCCGTGTCTTTCTCGACTGTTCGTTCTTTGTCTACTTACCCTGCGCGCAAGTTAAGCAGGTCCTCACGTTTCTTACCACTTAACTGCATCACTCATCTTGGGTCCTTCGCTATACGCTCGATCGTGTCTTTTGAAAAATGATCGATATCGGTGAAATTGCAGCAGCGTTTCGGCTTGCACTTCTATATCAGCATCGGCACTCGCTTCTTCATTAATAACCGCCATAATCACGCCATGTGACTCCTTGCTCGAGCGTTTCGATCCAGCTTGTATCACAAGCACATGATTGTCCATCTGAACATCGAGCACCGCCGCACCAGTCTTGGAAAGCACTAGTGACCGAAGACCATCCACATATACGAGTTTGAACTCCTTATGTTCCAACCTTTCATACCATATGATGTTCCTCGCAGTTAACGGTGCAAGGTGAACATCAGTTAATCGAACGGTGCGAGGTTTGCCAGCGACAATTAATTTGAGAAGCACCGGCCCGACCTTCGTGACACACAAAGTTACCATCTGGCAGCGTGCACTCGCTGTCACGATCACGAGAGCTTTCAAGCAATCGCGTATCATTCACGAGGTGTAGACTCAACCCGCTGTCCAAAATCCATTGATCTTGAACAATTTCTCGATCATCGACTACCGCGAGAGTCATATGAGCGCCATCTTTATGAACGCTCCCCCCATCTTTCTTCTTCTTCCCACGACAATCCGCCGAAATGTTTCCAACTTTGTTGTAGTTGTAGCAAGTTCGGGTCTCCACCCGTGGTTGAGTTTCCCCTACATGCACCACAACATCCTTTCCGGTAGCCACGCATATCGGTTTCAATCGCTTATGCAAATTGTGCCAGCTCTTCGGCATGTCGCAAATATTCCATACGGTTGTTATCTTACTTAGCCGTGAGCACGTGGCGGAGATCAGTAGATGCGTATTGTACAATATTTTTAAGCACTAGCGCCTCTGCGCCACCCGTCACGTCACTAACAGCGACGAGGTACACAAAAAATGTCCATGACAAGACCGCTTCGATTTTTCTGGAAGTCAGGACCTTGGTTGCTTGAGCTTGGTTGATTGTCGTCCGAAAAGCTTGATGTGATCGTTTCATGACATGCTGCAGAGTCGGCTGCTGCTGCCACCACTTCTCTAGTTGTTTATGGCAGCTTCGTTCCGCGGTCCCACCTAGGTAGTGCCACAAGAGGTTGGCCTTGAGTAATTTTTGATCAATCAAAACTACAAGCCATCTGATCCAGCACGAGCTGTCGACCGAAGCCACGACCCCAGTCCGGATCCTGACCCTAGCCCCTAATAGAGCACTTTTCCATCGAATGGACGATTAGACAGCTTTATGTGCCGAGCATCAGGCACATCAAGTCCAGCCATCTGATGTTGGCTGTAGCCTGGCGGTGCAGCGGGCGGTATAGGCGCTCGCTGCGGCATCTGAGCTTGAGGCATAGATTAATCTTGTCTCATGGCTGCATAATCTTGATGCTGCCAGGGCATGGAGCTCTGCAAGTGTGCTACTCTTGGTAACGGAGCTGGAATAGGTGAAGGCGTGTGCAAGAGCGCGTTCATCTCCATGCGTGATGACCTAAAACCTCGTTGAAACGCCTACTGATAAAACACCAGTTTTAACAGCGCCCTTCATGGGCTCGTCTTCTTCTCGCTTGGGCTGGATAGCTCGAGGCGAGCCATGCGTTCTTGCATAGCCGTCGATGCCTCCAGAATCTTTGGGTTTACATCACTGGTGACATGTCCCACCATACGCGCAGCTGCCTCTGCAGTCTATTTAGGTGGAGATATGGCGACCTGGTTGCGGTCTCTTGGTGTCGTTTTTGCGCGCCCTCGGCGCGCGTGTGAACTACAGGCGTTTTTGGGCTCATAACCTATAACAGCGACAGGCTTTGTGTTTCTGTGCTGATACGTGAAACATCTGTTTTTATATGTATTTCCGAGGCCATACCGTCCACTACTTTACTACGACTTCGCGTCATTGTACCCACAGCGCGGTCATTAAGGGATGTCATAGCAGTGGACTATTGCAAATGCCCGAGCACGTCCAATCTCACGTGGACCACTTTCCATCAACTTCCAACAGAAACACATAAGAACAAACTTAAGCTGAAACGGAATTATAAACACTTTGACAAATACGCGAGAGCGCTACCTCATCTCGTAAACATCGCGGACGAGATGAGCAAAAATGCATGAGTGAGAAGGAATCGAACCAAGTAGTAGCGATCGAGCAGTCCAGTATGAGTACAGCGAAAGCGAAAGCGAAGAGAAGGCATCCACCTTCTAAAGCGAATCAAAATTAGAGGTATCACTTTCTGACTACACTGATCACACGATGGTTTACACAGAATCTATTGTCTGCAAGTCGACAAATTGTTGGAAAAAGTAAAGGCATGGCCTGAGGCTCTAAATCTTTTTCGTTTGAAAATGGCTTTAGTATGATTATTGTATGGAAGAAGACTCGGTATAGAGCTATTGACGTCACTAGTGCACGATTTGTGCTCATAGGAATGTCTCTAGGAGGAAAATGTGAGTGGTTGTCTGAGGGTGACGAAACGCGATGAGAACGGCTTTGCCATTTTTGGGTTTTGAGCGTCTAGTTTATAGTATGAGATCGAGCACGAGTGGAAGGTGAGGAATGAGGTGGATATAGGGAAGGGTGAGTGATTGGGGAAGAGGAAAGTGGGAATGTATTTTGAAGAAGGTGAGGGATGAGGGATGAGGGATGGAGACGAAGAAGTATAGTATAGCATAGTATAGCATAAGGATTTACAGTATAATATAGAGGACGGATACTTAGTATGGTATAATACAAACTTGGAATTATAGTGAGCGGATCCTTATTATGGTATAGTAAAATAATCCATGATTTGGTGTGGTGATGCCAAGCATACTCCCATATACAGTGGGTCCGAAAAGTGAGCACCCCCCCGATGAAAAATTACGTTTTCTTTTCGTTTTTGTTTATTTTTCACTTTTTTGGCGCGTAAATAGGATGAGAAGATTTGCCTCTCTTTGCTCCACAACTCACAGTCTTCGCTTATTGGATATGTTTCTTGATGTTCCGCCAATCAGCGTCAGAAAAAAAATCTGCTGAAAAAAAGTCTACGACCCCGCCATGTTTACTTGAAATTTGTATTGCGTGTTTAAGTGCCTATACATAATCCCATTCTTTAATCAAGTTAAAAGTGCATTTGCAGCTTCACAGACCATTTTAACAACACAAAAGCAGATTCACTCTTCATTTCGCCTCACGTAACGCACATCAACATGCAACAAGCCCCCCGCCGCAAAGAATACTCTCAAGACCTGCGCTTGCGCTGCGTTGCGAAGTCCCACAGAGGCCTTGGGGCAAAGAGAATCGCCAGGGAACTCGAAATACCGGTCTCCTCCGTCAAAACCATTCTTCGTGCCTATCGAAGACGTGGCCATACGTTCAGTGCGCCACGCTCAGGTCGCCCCCGCATCACCGATGAGCGAACCGACCGGCGCATCGTGCGCGCAGTGGAGAAGAACCGATTTGCAAGTGCTGTCGCCATCGCCGCCGAGGTCTCCGATGAGATTGGCCGCCCCGTGATGGCCACCACAGTGCGCAACAGGCTCAAAGCCACCGGTCTCAATGGACGAAGCTCTCGCAAGAAACCCTACCTTTCAAAGGTACACAAGAGCAAGAGGCTGGCGTACGCCAAACGAATGTTGGCTGCTCTTCCTCGTGAGGAAGACTGGGCCAATGTCCTCTTTACGGACGAGGCGTCCGTCCAGCTCAATGGCTCGACCGGTACGATGTCCGTCTGGCGCCGGACGAGCGAAGCCTTTGCTGAGAAGTGCACGACAGCAACGCACAAGAACTTGCGCACGTCGCTCATGGTGTGGAGCTCGATCGATTCCAATGGCGTCGGCACCATCCACTTCTGCGACCGCACAGTGAACGGAGAGTACTACCGCAAGCTTCTCCAGGAAGAAATCCCCACCACTCGGGCCCTCCTTGGTCTTCCAACTCCAACTCCGTTTGTGCAGTACAATGCACCAGCGCACCGAGCTAAGCTGACGAAGGACTGCGTGGACGAATTGCAACTAACGGACTTCATGCACCCGCCTCAAAGCCCCGATCTGAACCCCATCGAAAACTTGTGGACGGTGATGAAGGCAGAGCTTCACAAGAATCCAGCTTCCTCTATTCACGATCTAAAGGTAAAGCTTAAGGAGATATGGTACAGTATCTATAATGAGGTAGTGAGAAAGTGCTGTATGTCAATGCCAAAGAGATTGGCGCAGGTTGTTGCC
>CACSLJ010000552.1:0-10749 GCA_902706625.1 Albugo laibachii | reverse complement strand
TGGTGGCTTGGAGACTTTGAGCATGACCCTTTGGAAGAAGTAGCGTTAGTGAAAACTTGCTGAGCATTAATTTAAGTATACTATTTATTATATCAAATCGCATTGTCCATTCATTTCATTTATGACACTCAAACGCGCATCCAATTTGCAAGAAAACGTCGTGGCACTTTGTCGTCGACGTGGCTTTATATTTCCGGGTTCTGAGCTTTACGGCGGTTTGGCCAATACGTTTGATTATGGTCCCTTGGGAACGTTGATGAAACATAATATTCAAAGTTGCTGGTCCCGCGAATTTATTCAGAAACGGTTCAATTGTTTCGCTTTTGATTCGTCGATTCTGTTGCATTCCGACGGTACACGTGTCACATTGACGTGAGGAAAACGTTTCTTACGTGTTGATGTTCTGTAGTTTGGAAAGCTTCGGGGCATGCTGACAGCTTTACGGATCCCATGAGTGTCTGTAAAGAATGCAATGCGCGGATACGTGTGGATCAATTATTGTCGCAGAAACTTGGACGCGAATGGAGTACTCCGCTGGATATCACCGAATTCGATAAAGCGCTCGAAAGATATAATGTCGCATGTCCCCAATGTGCCAAAACGCATTGTTTCCAGAGTACCAAACATTTCAATCTCCTCTTTCGTACCAATATGGGTGCCACCGATGAGACATGGTACGTCCCCTTCCATCCCTGGTACCACTTGCGTCCCAGCGTACCAATGTAGCGAATGGATCAATTTGCGCCCAGAAACAGCGCAAGGCGCTTACATCAATTTCGCAAATGTACAGAGCAGTATGCGTGCCAAGCTGCCCTTTGGCATTGGACAAATCGGTAAAAGCTTTCGGAATGAGATTTCCCCCGGTCAATTTCTCTTCCGAACGCGAGAATTCGAGCAGATGGAGCTCCAGTTCTTCACCTTTCCCTCCGATTCGGATGAATGGATGCAGTACTGGACAAACGAATGTATGCAATTCTTGACTACGCATGGAATCAATCAAGGAAACATTCGATTGCGTGCTCATGATCAAGAAGAATTGGCACATTACGCGCGAGCCACAACCGATATAGAGTTCCATTATCCTTTTGGATGGAAAGAGCTCTGGGGAATTGCTAATCGGATAGACAGCGATCTACTCAGACACATGCAAGCTAGCGGGAAGAATCTTCACTATTTTGATCCAGTCACACAGAAAGAACTTGTTCCACATATCATTGAGCCTGCATTAGGCCTGGGTCGTCTCATGCTGGCCATGCTCGTGGATGCGTACCAGGAACAAGTCGTGTTGGGACGGAAACGTACTCTCTTGCGTTTGCATGAGGAAATCGCTCCATATCGATTGGCCGTACTTCCTCTCCTCAAGAAAGACCCACTGATGCATTTAGCAGAAGACTTATACAACACTCTTGCGACAAAACTCTGTGTGGATTACGATATTGCTGGAAGCATTGGTCGTCGATATCGCCGTCAGGATGAGATAGGAACTCCGCTTTGCATCACAGTCGATTTCGAGACGTTGGATGACAATTGCGTGACGGTTCGGGATCGCGATTCAATGGAGCAAAAGCGCATTTCTATTGACAAATTGTTAACATCGGCCGGCGTGAAGCAATTGCCATTAAATTTCAAAGTGCTATAAAGTTCGGAATTACTCTGATGAAATATTTACGTGACTTTGTCTAAGTGCGCTTCGGCAAGTGAAGTCGAGTGTGCACTTCGGCATTCATTGCGTTGTATGCTGGAATGGTGTCGGCACGCTCGCAGTACGCGGAATCCGGGAGAATGTACGCGCAACATTGTATCAGACTGTCTGATTCCGGTGGGGCCGAGATAGGCGCCTCGTGTGGAATGCGCTTGAAGTCTGCCAACTCGCGCAACGAATCATCCCAAAGCTGCTCGCGAAATTGCGCTCGAATCAGAAATGGAATCAGATCTGATTTGATACTTTGCAATTCTTTTTTCGCCATGAGGACACGAAGAACGCCATAAGTGAATATATAAACATGTGCGTCGTACAAGTTGGTATGCAGATTGATTTGAGGTGCTCGTTTCAACAGCGTCTTTGTGATTCGAAGTTGCTCTGTTAAATGAATCGCTTGAGAGTGAAAGATGACGCGATGTTCATTGGACAACCCGATGCAATCGACCATGTCCTTTTCTCTCCTATTTTTGTGGGTTTGAGACTGACACATTATTGTGACGGTCGCGTTCTTGATGCGATGGATATCCGCGAGGTGATGCAGCGTTGCGTCGGTGATTAGATCGCCCGTAATGACGATGAAATCACGGTCGATTCTGTTTGATATCGCACGAAGCGCTTCTACTGTCTCCAATCCACTTTCCACTTGACATATTTCCGTCTTGATAGCGCCCACATAGTCACAAGTAAGGAACTTTTGTATTGGTGGTACCATTTCCGCTGCAGTTACAATTAAAACGTGATCAAAGCGGGCATTCTCAAGCAACTGCAACTGATACCATAGCAACGGCTTCTCATTCACAGGAAGAAGGCATTTCGGTTGTGCATCCGTCAACGGATACAGTCGGATTCCGCTTCCGCCCGCGAGAATGATTGCTTGAAATTCTGCCATCGATTCCACTGTAGACACTATTCATATTGGATAAAAAGCATCAACGATTCCACCAATCCACAATCTGAGCAATTCATACAGTATATCACATTTCTAACTATAACGCGTTCCTAACACGAAATGCATCCGCAAAGCACGCGCTTGGAACGTGCAGGCACTTCCACAGCGTTTCCTTGGCCACAAACAACTTCTTTTCCCTGTAAGACAGCTTGCAATGTTTCCAACGTGCTCTCTTCACCATATAACACCTCATCTTGGATCTGAATCTGAAAACGTTGCGAGATAATTCCTTGTAATTGAGCCAAAGCCATGGAATCCAAGCCTAAATGCTGAAGCGGGATATTCGACACAATCATTCGTTTCTCCACTTCCAGCACCTGAGCCACCTCCGTCACCAGGAATTCCATTATAACATCATCTGCTACCTCCACTTTTTGAATGGGGACCTCAATTGTCGCCTGGGAATCGAGTTCGTCTTCAAGGTTTTCAGCGTGCAGAATGTCTTCATTGCGATACAATTCCGAGAGCGTGTTGTCTTCGTACGATCGCTGACATCGTGATCGAGAAATCTTTCCGCTGGTGGTTTTTGGGATACTGTGTGGTGGTAATAGGACCATAACAGTCGCCTTGACGCCGTGTTCCTGGACGATGGCCGAGCGAATCTTGCTGCATAAGCTGGCTTTCTGTTGCATTTTTGGATCGCGAAGTTCAGCCGCAAGAATCAATTCTTCTTCGATGAGTTCGTTGGATGCGTTCTTCTGCATCAGTGAGCTGAATGCAGCGGTACATCCGGGTCGAATCTCTGGAAACGATTCAATGGTACATTCGAGATCTTGCGGGTAATGATTCCGACCACGAATGATAATGAGATCCTTCAGACGACCACAAATATACAATTCTTCTTCGTAAAAGAAGCCGAGATCGCCCGTTCGAAGATACGATGCGCTTGTCTCTTCTTCCGAATTCACTTCCAATTGAGCTTGGAAACTTTCTTGTGACAAAATGGCGTTCGATTCGCCAAAGTATCCGAGCGCTTTGGAAGGACTCGAGATCCAGATTTCTCCCACATTTCCCGTTTCCAACTTTCGACGAGTGTCGGGATCAACAATGCACACATCGACTCCATACTCCTTATAATTGGGTTTCCCACACCCAATCATCTCCTTGACGCTCATATTCCCATCATTAGATTTCTCATCCACTAATTGTATGCGTTTTTGCGTTTCTAGCAATTGTTTGTCGACAACGAGACGAGTCGAATCGCCTCCACAGACGTAGACAGTGTGTTCTGCAAGACCGTACGTGGCTTTGATCACATTTGGATTGAGGCCAAAGGGCTCAAACGCCCGGTAAAACGCACCAATGGAGTCGCCTTTGACAGGTTCTGCGCCATTGATCATGTGACGAATGCTTGATAGATTGATTTCTTTATGTTGAAGAGTTTTGATGGAATCTGCTTTCCGCGCACAAAGCGAATATGCGAAATTGGGTGCTTGTAGATGTGTTCCTTTGTATTGAGAGATGAGTGAGAGCCATATCATTGGGTTCTTGATAAAAGTGAATGGAGACATGTACACTCCAGATCCGCCGTTGAATAGTGTTCCAAGGTACGCGCCAATGAGTCCCATGTCGTGATACTGAGGAAGCCAAGAGACCACCACTGTGTCTTTTCCTGCACAAAGAGCTGAGCTGATGATCTTGAGGTTGTGATTGAGATTTGCGTGTGTCAACATGACACCTTTCGGCATGGATGTCGATCCAGAAGTATACTGAAGAAAAGCGATATCATTGATACTAGGACCTTCCACTTCTCGATTCCGCCACAATTGCATCTTTTGTTTGATACTCATTCGATGGAGTAATGTGTCGGTCACACTCCATTGCAATGTACCGGGCCATTTCAGATCCTTTTGTCGCGTCAATTTCTCTTGCAATTGTGTGATCTTCTTCGCATGAGCGTATTTGGCGCTAGTGAGCGCGATGGTGGCTCCGCAATTGTGTGCAATCGCAATAAACATATTCAAATCTTTCTTCAGTTTGCGGGGATCTGGAGGGTACACTGGCACAGCGATGACACCAGCAGTGAGACATGCTAAGAACGCAATGATAAAGTCTAATCCAGGCGGATACACGAGCAATACCACTGAGGTCGAGTTTCCAGATAAGCCAAATCTGGTATACGTTAAAATGAGTATACTCTGTATACACATGCGGGAAAAAATGTATACCCATTGGAATGTTGCGAAGGCGATGTACGCAAAAGAACGGCCAGGGCTTTGATCTCGGCATCCAGCTCCTAGACATGATAATATGAGACTTCACTTTGGTTATGTGCAGACAGCGTACCTGTGCCGTTCGAGTAGCTACAGGCGTTCCAGCATCATCCACAAACGTCAACAGCGTCTATCATACAAACATCAAAATGATGAAATCATACGGAACGAGTATATCCACGCGCTTCTCACCTTTTGTGGCCATTTCTGCGCCCAAAGTGTGATTTTCGCAAGCACTTCCGACGCCATTTCAGTCGATGGATCTTTCCTCCAATTGGCTAAAAGCTCTTCACCCCCTTAGTATATAACCTCCCGTACTCAATATAATTACATTACAAATTGCACTTTATTTCCATCTTCCCGTATTAAGACAACATTCTCACTGTCTTCATACATCAAGCGACATACGCGCAACACTCTTTTCCAATCACCATCTCCTCGCCACTCAATCGTATTTTGTAATTTACATTCTTTCAAACAAATTTGCTGCAACTTCAACATACTTCCCAACAATGTTGCCGGCGCGGAATTCCACCACAAAATGCGCGCTTCTCTTGCCGCATACGACGCAATCACATTCCCATCCGGACGGAAACACACCGCAGACACTGCAGCTCCATGTCCTTCAAACACTCGCCACTTACTTCCACTCCGAAAATCATAAACAATCACTTCCGCTTCCATCGTTCCATGCGCAAATCGCTGTGTCGATCGATGGAAATCCACCATCGGGAAGCGCTCCACCAACGCACACACTGCAGCCATACATTTCTCCATACACTTTCTCCTTCTCTCAGCCTTGGTCGGATCCAAACACGTCATTAAAATATCAACCACTGCGCCCAAATGTCTCGCCACCCATACAAAACGCAAGTGAATTAGCTGCACGATATACCGCAAAATACTTTGTCGCTGCTCATCTGATCGATCCAAAGACGCAATCTCATGTACAATTCGAAGGACGAAGGCGGTCTCACTTCCCCCAAGTGCAAGTAATAGTGTCATCGCACTGCTACTCGTTTGCGGAGACGTCGCATCGATCATAAATAGCTGTGTAATGAGTGCTGAGACGTCCATAAAGTGCGGTCGGAAGAGCATTAGTCCTCTAGTCAGAAGATCGATGGAAAGTGATACAACCGATAAAGATGAAGCACGCATCCACATCACCAACACGTCGCATACCTTCCTTGCAGTCGATGGTGAGATTTCTCCAGGAAAACACGTGCCAAATAAACTCAAAAGAACAATCAGTGGACCCGTTCGATGAATGCGAATGGATCGAATTCCCAAAGGCGAAAGCGCTTCCGATGAGTCTTCTCTAGAGATTCGATCCAATTGCGTTGTGTACATTGATGTCAAACGATGTCGTGTGGTGATATCCTGCCGTCGAATCGCACCATCCACAAGTGTTCTCGCGGCTTCCGATGTGAAAGGACACGAACAGAAAGTGAATGTTGCGAGAAGCTCTAAAGACGGCTCCATGTACGATGGAATCACTTCAGGAAGGACGACAGAATGTTGTGTTATTAATTGGCTCCATAAAAGATGGAACTCCTCGTCCACGCGGTCGTTCAATAGATCCATTACATTCATGCAAATGGACACCACACTCAACGCGATATTCGCAGAAAACGTCGATGAAGTGCGATAGAGTTTCTCCATCGCGTCGGAAGATTCCAAAAGCGGTAGAGTGAGGGCATGAGCGTCACCGACGAGTGCGCATCCGTAAGCGCATTGTGGTTGTTGAACGCCTAAGCCGCGGACACAGGCTTGATCGACGGATGAAGATGCGTTCCACGAGAGGAAGAATGAAAGAAGAATCTTCTCCAAGGAAGCGCATGTGACATTGGATTCCCACGCTTTCTTGATTTCGCGAGCACATTGAGCAACACTGAATGTAATGAGATGAACATTGGAATCGCCGATGGTCGTGTCGATGCATTCCACGCGATCGAATTGTGTCTTTGAAGTGGCTTCGGCGCTCAAGATGAGTGCCTGAGGGACGATACGCTCGAGAATGCCGGTGGATAGACTCCATACGCGCAACATCGCGTCATGAGATGTGATGTAGAGCATTGCGGTATCGAGATGCCATTCCAATGAACTAGGTTGTGGTTGTGCGAATTCATAGAGACATGTGAATGTGTTCTCATTGCACAAGTACACAATGACGCGATTGTCAGATCCGATGGATGCGATATGTCGATGATCTGAAGCGATAGAAATGTCGCGAATGACGCCTCTATGGTGATGCCAACGCGAGATGATGGAGACATTCAGAAGTGGACATTGTGTCTTGGCACCAAGACCACAATGTAATTTGATAGAAAGCAAAGCGAGAAAGCCGAATTCACAGCCGGAAAAGATATTCCAATTGCCATCTTCGCCGTTTGGAATGTGTGCTAAACACGAAACTCTTCCGTCATGAACGCCATCTAAGACGACATCGCGATCACGATGACCACCCAGAACGCTTATACGAATGTTTCCCTCCGTATCGCCGCGCACAATCAATGGAATTCGATCCAAATGACTTTGTGTTTGATCAATTCGCATGAGAAGTTTTGATATTGTGACATTTCCAGACGGCAAAAGTTGTGGACAACGAATACTTTGCATTCGAATGTCTTTGTCCGATGAATAAAAAGCGATATTTCCGCATGGATCCACTTGCACGATCGTCCACATTCCATCACGAGTGAGTGAAGCGACTCGATCACCGCGAGTTTCTTGTACAAAGTGTCCTGAATGCATTCGCTTGAGATGCGTGTAAAAGCTTCGAGGAACAAACTGGTCCAAAGCTTTTGTGAAAATGAAAAATTTTCCACCGTCTGACGCGATCGCCCGAAGATCGAATGAGAATATCTTTTCATCTGTCCATAAGGCAACGTTTTCGTCAGAGAGAAACACACCACCACGCCATTGTAATGTGCCTCGATACATTCCTGCGAGCGCGTACGATTCCTCATCGCTATCATCAGTCTTACAGAGCCATTGCCGATACAACACAGCCCAACGTGTGTTCCATACAAACAATAAGAGAGAAGCGTTTGGTGAGATGGCCATCGCAATCGGGAAATAAGAACTCTGAATCGATCGCATGAGTGCTGTCTGTGGATTCATATTATCGCCTTCCATGAGTGAAGTGCTTTGAGAACAGGTAATGTCATCGGCGTCATCAGCCCACGAGAGAATCCAACAGCTATCCTTCCTCCAGCGAAACGATTGCGGCGAATGCGGTTGGGACCATAAAAAAAAGTTGATGAGACCTTGTGTTCCAAGCGAAATGATAATGCAATCCCATACAACACATTGTGATGTGGATGGAAGTGATGACGTGAAAACACTCTGACGTAATTGCTCTTGACTCGTGTCAGCACAAGGAAGGATTCTCATATTCCATGCGTCAAGCACAACCATGCGAGACTCCTGGCTGTGTATCAGTGCGTATTGCTTATTGAGCATGTTGATTCCATATATGGGAGAGATGGAAGAAGCGAGAGAAGGAATTGAGCGGATGGAAAGACCCGTAAAGACATTCCATTTGGAGATTCCGCCTTCTCGATCGATGGCTAAGATAATAGCTTCATCGAATGCATCGAATGTTGTAGTGATTCCTTGAATACGAGATCTTTTGGCGGTCGATTGAGGTATGAGAATGTTGATTTGCGGTGTGGAAGGGCGATAAAAAATCCAAGAGATGATGAGTCCATCTTCAGATCCGAGAAATACACCAATAACCACGTCATTTTTGTGCGGAAGAGCTGCCACGTGAACGCAAGAGATGAAGATCTTTGGATTGCTGGTGTAAAGCACAACAGCGAGATAAAGTTCGGATTCATTAACGTGCGGCGGAACTGCGTCCATGAAGCGTTCGAATATGAGTCGGAATGAATTGGGAAGTAGTACCGGTATCCACCGGTATTGGATGGCTATGTTACCGTTTCATGACGCGTTCTTTTCATTGTTTGTGTAATTTGGGGCCTTCTTCTTTGTACGGTACTTCTTCACGTGGTGATTGAATCATTTATCAAGTCACTTCCTCGTTCACGTGAACACTCTTCTCCAATCAGTAATTTCTTTGAAAAGATCCTATACATCACGAAGACTCGTACATTACATCCTCATTATTTCTTTTCAATCATCCCATTTCGCCTTATAGGTCAACATTCAAATCGTCTCGGAAATCGCATCTTTATTTTTTGTCGGAATGTTGGTCTTTACTCCGACGCGAGGATTTACTTTTTGTCAGAATGTTGGCCTTTACCCCAACGCGAGGATTCCTTATGACGTTGATCAAGGTCTTCCGGGCGTGGCCCAATATTTGTCTTCCAATAGCGTTGTCTTATGGCCCACACCTGATGGGCATGTGGTTCATCTCTCTCTTTGTGCTTTTGCGAATGAATCTGAACCCAAAGCATTGGCATGTTAGAGAGGCAACTGGGTAAGGTGCTTGAAGTTCACAACAAACTCAACTTTGATGAGCTGTCAGCACCCCACGGCTTGGAGCGTATTAACTTAGCTTCCCCGCTTGTATTACTTCTCAAAAGCGCATTCTACACCGGCTAGTGCACATTCAAGGAAAGCTCCCGAAACGCTTGATGTATCGAATGTCTTCGTACTGGCACATTTCGTCTAGATTGACATGCAATAGGCCGCCCCATCTCGTCAAAACTGTTGCCCTGAGGAAGATGACTTAAGTGCTAGTAGCAAAAAGCTCTCAAGCATACTGCCTGTGCAAAATAAAGTCCATCTGATCAATGGGAGTTTGTTCTAAGTAGCGCAAATCCACAAGTGTTTCTTGGAATTCTGAGTGGTTTCAACCAAAACAAGGCAAGATACAGTGTCCTAGGCATACGGATCATGGTCCCATACTCAATGCTTTGAGGAATAGTCGAAGCAAAAACATCAATCACGACACATTTTCTTGTCTGAATTGGATTTTGTGACTTTATTACGTCACAGGAAAGCCAGTCAACTGCATTAACTTCAGCTCGCAAACTTTGCAGTCTTGGCCGGGTTCCAGCGAGCAAAACGTACGGCAAGAGAGACTCCTATACGGCACTTTTCGTTGAGGTGAGAGATCATCGGCGTAATGCGTCAAAAGTATTGCGCAAAGTCTCCTTGAGCTGCTTAAATCTCAATTTGTGCTTTGCAAATGGGGTCGTGATCCCATCCTTGCTAGAATTCGCCCCCTTGTTTTTTGGGAAGTGCAGGTGTTGAGGTTCAGTGCAGTGGATGATGATGAAGCTAGCGAGATGCATATCCAACCGGCCGACGAGCCTACATGATCACGTATAGTGCGTACCGAATGCACGTAGGGAACTGACAAGAGGGATATCGTGTGGTCATAATCAGCGAGGAATACTTTATCGAAACGAAATCCGGAAGGATCATTAAGCTTTCCCAGTTACTGTGAGGATATTCTGTGCTCCAAGAATGTAAGTCTTGTGCCTTTAAAGCCATTCACTAATTAATCAGACATATTGCGCGTTTTACATATAGCTGAGATTCCTAGGCGCGTATGAAGAGCGTATCGCGCTCGCTTCGGCCTTTACCAAATGTAGAATACGTTCTAACGTTCCAAAAGTAGATACGGAGTGCTTCGGCTGCATGTCCTTGAACGGATTCTGTTGTTGCACATGCTTCCAGTATCTTCTACAGGAACAAAAGATTGCTGGCACTTATGTCGTTTGATTGAGCAAGAAAAAGGCTTATTGCAACCAAAACGAGCTGTCTATACGTGATGAACATGACTGAATATGTTTTTTGACCAAGTAGAAACACTATCCCTGCAACCAAAGCTTCCAGAAACGATTTATAAAGGCAACAGAAGATCTCTTCTCCATGACGACTGCTTCATTCCAGCGATTCTCCATCAGTTT
>CACSLJ010000551.1:0-10875 GCA_902706625.1 Albugo laibachii | reverse complement strand
ATCATGAGGTGTCATGACCGTGCGGCGGAAATAGCGTTGCCACGTCAAAAAGCGACACTTGCGATGTGGTACACATATATGTTCACGTGCAAGTCGAAAGGTCTCTTTTTTACAATTTTAGAAGTGAATTACAGTGTACTGAATTCTGTGAATGACTGGACTGTCATAAATAGTAATTATTGTACACAAAATGTTGACAGGTAAGTACCTGGGGAAGTTGATTCGACACACGGTTCACTATTGAGAATAGGTTTCCTCACTCAATTACGAGACCGTCTTCAGCTGGTACTCTAGCAAATTGTGCACGTCAACGAGCGGATTTCATTTTCCCCGAATTTGTTGTCCCCCACGCTAAGTAGCAGGTAGGACTAGGATCTTGGTTGCTTTTGCACTTGCACTTGCACTTGCCGCTGCCGTACTCGTAACAAGGATAGTCGAGTGCGAAAATTTCCTTTACATACATGATTTAAGGTCGCCTTGAAGACAGTTTCTGACGCTCTTTTGTGGGCAGTTCGTTAGAAAGACTACTGATAACAATATCCACCGGAAGAAGTGGAATCACTTGCTTATTTATGTATTGTATCTTTCCATTTCAGCTCGCAGGATGGACTAATCGTTCACTAGTGACCCCAGTACAACTCCGTACACATTTAAAGCTGTCTCCTTCACAATACTTAGTGCCCTCTCAAGTTTACTATGATTTTATCCTTGATTCCTCCGTGCTCAGATCAATATCAGCCCAAGGTGACAAATCGTTCAACACCTATTGATCTTCATCAAGCTTTCTGTCATGAAAAGACCGTGTCACTTCTAGATGAACTGCAATGATAATCCGCGTCATCCTCTTTTATTACGACCACTTTTAGCGTCATATCACGAAATCTCACATTACGCATCATTTTTGGTGAGTAGAATAACTATACAGACTAATCCACAACGTGTGATTTCTCACGGAACAGTCAAGCAATATCTAGGAGGCATGATTACTCCTATACTCATTGAAAGAAGCAGTCCCATGCATTGGGCATTGTCCGAAGATGATTACGATCTTACAAGTACCGAACGAGATGGTGTGAAGCACAGGCCTCGTCAGCTTTCTGATAAGCATCCATTGCAAGACGTATACTATCATATTGCCGGGTTTTCTTTGCAAAAGAACGCAATGACTATGTTGCAAAACGCTATCCCTTCGACACATCCGTCAAAGAAAATTTGATACAGCTTCTCTGAAATTCTTCATCGCCATATTGATTCTCCTGCAGGTTAGAAGTACTCTCCAATTTCCTGCTTTATGGATTCAGTTTGCTCTTCTACACAATGTGTAAGCTGATGAGCAGGAAGTACCTGCTGGCATCAGTAAGTCCTGCTGTAACATTTCCAGCCTTTTTGTACGGCGAATTCTACTCCCTAATGTGTTAGTTCTTTGGTGTGCACGGGAAAGCGCATTTTTCAGTTCTACCAATGCTTCGAACTTCCATACCAGCTGATCCAGCCATTTGATTCGGTCAATCACACGACTGCGACGCGCGTGTAATGTATGTCTGGAGAAGCTTGTCAAGGACTTCAACTCCGCGTTTGAGAAGATGTCCTGAATTTATGTGCTTTCATCTGCCGTGGCTTGTTTTGCATTTCCATGACGATCTTTTTGTAGCCGTGAGATGAAAGATTGACATATTTTCGAGCTTTTGCACGCAAATTTCAATAAGAGGCTTGCAATAAATTCTACTCGGCGTAGCAGAGTATTATCCTTCTCGTCATCCGACAGATAATTTGAGTAAAATTCATTAGCTTTTTCTGTCACTGATTTGCTTCCATTCTTTGACAGATAGAGCAATAGTACCTCATCGGAGGCAACAGCAATTTCCCATAAGGATGCAAGCGAAAGTGTTTGTGCAGCCACAAAACAGAGGACTGATCGATTTAGAACCTCCTCTCTGAATAAGCGCCAGCATTCTTGTGAAGTACTGACTTGCAGATGAAGCATGAAGAATCTCGAGCTTGTGAACTCCGAGAAGCATGCATATGTACGGATCTTTGGCGTATTTTGAATACGCACTGAGAAGCGCTACCATACTATTTACTGCTTCCTCACCACATGTGTGCTGATCAAGGATTGTTATTGTAATGATTGTTCTGATTCAGCTTCCAGCTTCATCGTAGTAGGATGCAATGGCCTTCGTCGCATAATGTACAATAGACATATTTTGGCATAATGTCTGACTCAATTTCTCACATTCTTTGGCCAAAATAACAATCCATCGCTTCCTCACTAAGGCAAGAGATAGGATTGTGGATTGTTGATGAGACTGAATAATTCAAATTTATCTTCTCTTGCAATTGTGCCATCAATCGGGGAATTGTATGACCTCGCTCATCACGGATACATATGATTGGCTAGATAGAAGCTGATTGCTTTCCAACTTTATGAAAGAGGAAGATTTTGTAGCAGAGTCCGACCACGACGATGACACTGATCAAAATCGCTCGAACGCGCTTGAAAGTACCGCTTATAACACATTCATCACTGATACGATGGAAATAAAGGATACTTTGCAATCAAGGCGTACAGTTATGAAGAAGAACCTCGAAGAAAACCCTCTGCCTCCAGCACATGAACTGATCCCATTCGAAACACACGTCGATACCGGATACTCTGTTAAAAAATCGCCTGAAGTTAGCAACCATAATGGAGTACTGGAGGTTCGATCCTTGGTCATGGTGGATTCACGCACCTGGCCTGGGATCAATAAGCCTGGTGGTCCTGGTCGAGTGACTGCTGTCCGCCAAGAAGAGGATCAGTCATTTGTATATGATATTCGATACATTTTTGGTGGATTCGAGAAAGGAGTGAAAAGAGAATTCATACATTTGTCAAATTTGTTGGAGAGAAATCAACCCGCCCGAGTGTCTCAACGCCGACAGTATTATCATGGTATTTTACAAACTCAGCGATACTGACGCTCACATTTTCAATAAATTTACTTCTTAGAGGAATTTGCCGAGCCTCGCGCTGTTAAAAGAGCTAACCAAGAGCAGATAAAGAAAAAGAGATGGGAACCTCAACAGCAAAGCGCAGAAGATAAAAACCTTCCAATGGTTGACGAAATTGATATGCAAGGGTTAAACTTTATTATGGAAACTGAGAAGGACATACAGAAGGCGCAAGGGCCGGATCGTGAGAAAAGCGATTGGCCTCGAAAAAGAAGACGGCTTCGCCAACAGCGTGACCGAGTACGAAGAGATTTTGACAGCGAAGCGGGAGAGTTCCACCGCGTAGTTCATGATACTTCCAATGAAAAGACATTAGAAGCTTTCACTGAAATTGAAAGCGAAATTGGTCATTCAAGGAGGCAGATCCCCCAAAAGAAGCGACGTCGCTATGTAGGAGGTTATTGGCACTATGGCGAAGATGCTGATTCAACATTCATCCAGCCGGAGGACAGCGCTATGGACCTACCCCATGACATCCGGAAGCAGACACATTTCAAACTCGCCGATTCTGTCGATGGGCTTGAGAATCAACTTGCAGTAGAGTCGAGCCGATTTGAGATGGCATTGAGCGATTTCCACACTGTCAAGTGCTCTATTGACTTGAATTCAGACTCAACACTCAGTCATGAAGAGCTGAATGATTTATACCACAGGGTAGGTTGCGTGTTATTTTTTCATTTGATATCAGTGGTAATGTGTTGCTCGAATAGCTCACGCAGTTGGAATCGAATCTGAGGGAGGACATCATCCGCTCAGGAGAAGACATCGTAGACATGATCATTCGAGAAATTGAGGGGCGTAATGCACTTCTGGTACTACACATGGGAATCGAGAATCTGATCAAAATATCTCACATTTGCTGCGCAGCCAGAAAACTTGGAACTAGAACATGATGAGCGGAAACGTCGGGTAGCAGATTACGGCACGTGGCTAAGGAAAACGAGATCGACTGTAGAAGGAATATACCGTGATACTAGATGGAAAAAACCCGACTTGCTTCTAGATATGGAGTCCGACAATGAAGATGAAAAATCAGTAAGTAGTGAAATGAGCTGGGAGGAAAATGAAGCAGAGGAATCGGAATATGATCGAATGGATGACGCATGGCGAGATGGTCACGATACAGCAAATTTAGACACACGTGATTATCACACCTCTGGTGAGAGGATTATGACTAGAAAGTCGCAAAGAGCTTACACCCGATCACCGAAGAACCGTTCACGAACGCATTCCGGCGTTGATTTCGACGACCCAACTCAATTCCCAGATCGCAAGATGGATTCTGTAACGCTTCCGCTTTTACGTCAGTCGAAACTGAGACTATCGACACGAATGATCACAAATGAAGATTTCAGTAACAAGTGGAAGTGGCATCAAGTACTCAAAAATGTAGACATAAGGCGGAGAAAAAGTCTGTCTTGCAGGTCTTTCACGAAAAAGCTATCGAAAAGGCCACGAAACGCGAAATCCTGGTCCTTCAGTCATGATGTTAACGCAAAAGTTAGAGCGTTGCGTAATCGTCGCTTCCAAAAGCACTTTGGTTGGGGGCCACAAATTGTTGTACAAAACAATGTATCACCTCCTACCGATACTTTTGATTTTCAATGTTCTCAGCACAGTGATATCGAATCACAAAACGCAAATGAATGTATTGATTGGAATTCTGTCTTTGAGGTTGTACAAATCGACTCATCTCTATCATATCTGCTGCAGCTTGCACCGTGTACGATCGAAAAACAGCGGCTATTACTAAATGTTGAGCCTCCTTTCGATGAAGAACAATACACTCAGCTCCCTTCAATTCACGATTCTATCCATCATCAAAAAGCATTTATTGTGCACCAGGGCCAGCTTACTCGGCAATCACTCAATATGCTGCACTGGAAAGAAATCAAGTTCATGGAAACAGTGACTTCAGAGCTGCTCAGCAAGGAAGATATTTCAGTGACGGTGAACTGGAAGAACTCGACTATCTATAAGGAGTTGATTGTGCTGCAAGACGCATGCGATCAAGCTCAAGTTACTTTCACAGAAGCAATTCTCAAAATCCTCAGTTGCGAGAAGAATGAGACCGTTCTGAAGCTCACAGACTTCTCACTAGCTGAACTCAAGCAAATACTTCAGTGCATTCCTTGTTGCGGTCAGATTTTCGAGGATTTTAGGGGATACTATGCATTTTTTGAGCTCGAGAATGAGAGATATACTCCTCTCCTCCATACGATCTGTCGTATTTTTTGGCATGCACTGCGAATTGCAAACACAGTGCTGAAGATGCCAGCTTTTGAGACTCGTCAAAGCGAATCTGGATCGATTTCAGCTCCAGAAATGCCTGACATATTACGACCGAAGCGCGTTATCCTCGCTGCAGCACTTTTTCTCATTGACTTGTATCTCTATGTTCCAACTTCTCATCGTTCAGCAGAAGAAGACGAACGAAACGCCACGCTCCACAAATCTGAAGTATCGGCCCAAGCGCTTTGGCTCTATATTTTCCGGTGTAGCCAAGATCAATTGGGTACTAGACAATCAGCCGAAGCGTCATCAGTTCTGTTGTCAGACTCGAAAGATTTTTGGATTATGCTGCAGATGATGGTGCGTGTGGTATTCCTTTATATTAACGTTGGGATCGATTTAAATACTGGTGAGCTTTTGTGACTGCAGTTTGAGCACGACTTTGTCCGACAATTAGCGTACGACTTCGTTGCACGTCGTCCATTTGGCTCGTATACGCACGATAAGAAGCACGAAAATCGTACAAAAGCGAACACAGAGCTTTCGGTCGAAGCCGAAGTACTGGCACTGAAAGTGGGGTGGGAGCTGACAGTCAATCTTGTTTGTCTGAGTTTCGATAACAAGACTCCAAAACCACCGACACAAAATGATGTCGAAAAATGGGAACTCGTAAAAGTGCTACTACGTCATTCCGGTGGAGTTGGCAGTGGCATTCCTACTTGCAAGAAGAACGAGCTTTATAATCAGAATATCGGTACGTTATGAGAGTTGATGTTTTAGCCAGAACTCTTCCTCCTTATCATTCGTATGTTTATAGTGATATACAAGAACATGGCTTTACAACACATTTTGATCTTATCTGGACTCTGGTCTCCCTGCATAGGTCGGTTTTGCTTAGTTGCTTTTCCCCATTATCATTCTCAATCGTTTTTAGAAGTCGTAGAGCTTGTTTGTTTCGAGTTGGACGTGCGTTTCGATCCGACAGCTAATGAGCTACCATCGATTTTAGCAGTTTTAGAAGAGAAGAATGAGGACTTCAGACTTGTCAAGTGCAACAATCCATCGGAATTGGCTCAGCTTATCGCTCGTTGGAGTCTCAATGCTATGGCTGGCAAGTGCCATTCAGAATCACAAGCTTACATCGATCTCATTTGCTCGATTGTACTCGTACGTGCTGACGATAAATTGATCGGCTTGAGCCTTTTTTTGTTTTTTGAAACAGGTACAACTTTCAAAGTTTGAGAAACCTATTCAGCGCAATCGATTTCGACAGCGATTAATTCGGACGATTTCAAGCCGCATTGAGGCGAATACTTGTTTAGGTGCCCAGGTCAAGACGGAATCCAAATGGGATTGGAAGGAACCTTTGCCATCCAATTCGACAATGCAGCCGGCAAAGCAACTGATCAACGACCTAGAGGTACTTTTTGCCTCATTGATTTTCGCCTCTAGTATCTCACTTTACTGTGTAGTCAATACTGATGTTATGCTTCTTGGCGCTTTTTGCATTCCTCAGCATACAATTCGATGCTTCAGATTTCATAGCATCCGCTCAGCCTTCTCGAGAACATCGACAGTTATTACGTGATCTTGAGTACTATTGCAAAGAAATGATCAAGTGTGCAAGCGGCAAAATAGCGCAAGCTCCATTATTGGCTCGAGTTTTTGCCTTTATCGGACGGCTGGTCATTGGAAGACCTGATCTTTTGCTCGTTCTTTTGACGCATTTTTCTGCACATTTGGAAGGATTCATGAAAGAGCTCTTAGAAACAACTCGGATCACAGCCACAGTCCAAACAACTACAAGCGACCAGCAATTAGCAAAAAGGAAGGATCCTTCCGCTTCTGACGATCTCATGCTGATGCTGCTGCTGATGGAGTTTACAAATTTGGCCCAGAGATTTCTCGACCACATCAACGACGGAAATCTCGTTCGATTGAATGCTCATCCCAGCGAAAATGATGTGCTTTCTTCCTGTGTGATAACGATCATAAGCTCTGGTTTGGCCCTCTCAATCGATGCATGCATTGAAAAATTGCTCTCTCAAGACCATTTACGAAGAATACTGCATCTACTATGGCAGCTCTCATCTGCTCGCTTCTACAAGCCCATTTTGAGTTTGAATAGCGTGCCTGTCATGCATTCCGAAGGAAAAACGAGCATGGCCGAAGTGTTTCATGACGACTTTGACGATGACGACATGCTTGAACTGCTTGCAAATGTGGATTTAGAGAGACTTAGCTCAGTCAAACACGAAGAAAGTTTAAAGTGGACGACGAGAGAACTCTCAATGGCATTCGAAGCGGACATTTTGAAAGCACTAACTCGACATTACCGACTTCCACTGCAGCGATTGCTGTTCAGTAACAACATTATAGCAACACGATCCTGTAGAGATTCGAGTCTCTTGTACGAGACGATGCAACTATTTGGTTACATCGTATCCACATGCACATCATCCTTCTCTTGGGATGTCGCCCGCGCTGCCTCACTTCAGAAATCATGTCACTTTACTTCCGAACTCTTCAGCGCCATCATCCGACATAATTGGGACGCAAAAAACTGGTTGGTCTTATCATTTTTTAGCGACACAAACGCTGAAATTGAGCTTTTGCAACTTTGGCTTAAGGCTACTTTTGATCCCATCACATTATTTCAAAATCGAGACTCGCCAGAAATCAATTACTGGGAAGCAATGACTGATGCGATCATCTACCACGTGCTTCAAAATGTCATTTTCGAAACGAAGATGACTCCACTCATGCTTCAGTGCATGAAGAAAATGGTATCAGATTTCCATCCAAAGTTCATTTCCCAGCTCATAACAACTTCAGCACAACTCGATCATTGCGAGCTTCATTTTCAGCTATTTCTCTCCTTGTGTAAAAGTATCGGACTCGTATGGAATAGTTCGTGTCTGAAGCGATATAACAATCAGCGTTATCAATTCAGATCAAAATTAATGGATCGATATCATGGAGTGTTCGCCGTTTATGCCGAGTAAGCAGAGTCCGTCTCTCTATTTCGTATTGTTCAATCTGCTTTGTAGATTGTATGAGGTCAACTTGAGGCATATGATCACAAGACTGGAACAAATGAAGAATTCTGGCTGGATGCGAAGCACCTTAGTCTTAGAGCAAAAGTTTGCGAGACAGCAGTATGCGAGCACTAATGCTCATTCTTTGGATGCGTCAATCGATAGTTTGAATCTTCACTCATTCGATGGAAAGGGAGAGAGCAATGCTGCTTTGTGGCAGGCCTTACGGCTTTACAAGTTTATGTACGATTGCACCGAAGCATTTTTGATATATTGCAGCGATCTGGCAATTGGTCAGCAGAATACGTTTTTTGCAATAATGGAAGTCATGTTTCGGCAAGCCGTTTTTGCAGAGAACGAGAGGATTAAGGCCAAGTTCCCATCAAAGTCTCAATCTACCTCAACAGTAAAGTCACAGCACACATTGACTGCCTGGAATCCACTTTTGGAGAGTATTCGAACGTATTTTGCACAACAAAAATATCCAAGTCTCATGTACTGGTTTGCTCGGGTAAGAAAGTTGCTACCGATCGGGTGGAAGTCATGCTTATATTTGCATTATGATAGACACAAAATTCGTACCAGACGCTCGAGAATGGATGGAACTCGTCCAATTTGCGTTTACTTCTCCTCAACACCCTAGATTATGATGGCGCGCTGGGTATACGGAGTTATTATCCCGATCTAGAGGATGATCAACTTGTCAATGTAGCTACCCGTATTCGTCGTGAAGCATATTATCTATCGTGTGGCTTGTTGATCTGCAGTGCCCAAAGAGCTCAGATTCGAAGCATATCAAACTTGTCTGAAGAAAACTCACATTTGCTCACCCAAAAGCTTCGAATATTTATCCTGACAAAATGTTTGACCGAGCTGTTGTCGGATGCGCTCTCTGATAGTGGATCTCTTGGTCAAGCACTATTACCATGTGCTCAATTTGTTAAGGCGTATATTCATCATTGCAAGCTCAACCTGGAGCTGACGGATAATGAATCTGTTCTGACAGCAAAACCACTGGAGGCATTACCCTTCACTTCGTTGCTTGCTGAATACATTTTCTGCAAGCCTCCAGAAGTGATCATGCAGTATAACACACTTAGGTATGTTTCTTTACACCGATCAATATATTGAGCTGAGCATTCGGTATTGTAGCTACATTTTGGCTATCGAGGTGTGTGGCATTCTTCAGTATATGCTGGAGACATTCAAATGGTGGAGTGGCTGTGATCGGCCATATGATCATAGGCAAGTGTATAATCTTTTGGAATTGAGCTTGTGCTCTGTAGGAGTCATCCTCCGTCATGTGGGCGAAGCCAGCTTCAATGAGATCGTCGAAACCTTGATCGATGCAGGAGCCAAGGAGGAAGTTGATTTAGATGCAATCAAAAATCGCTTCCTGAAAGAAAACACTCGACTGCTGGCCGAAGAGTTTAGCCTAATACAACGAGTGGACGCATTTGATAAAGCGAGAGATTCACTGGATACGTATGGATTCAGTGAAGCCTTAGTCTGTGCCGATTTGTTGTGTGCCACAAGATCGCTTGTCAAAGTATGTTGCGTAGCTGCTGCTCAGTCATCAGCTATCCAAACAGCTGTCCAATCATTCGCAAATTTACGATGTTGAAATGCCTTGATTCATGGCGATTACAATCACTTTGGGTCGGGTTGCGGATGATCGACTGGTACATCCTCAATTACAATCAACAGCTCACCTCTTGCATATGTTGATGCTGATTAGAGTTTTCTCAGAAACACACACCAGTTGGATCGACTATAGCATGTTTTCTCAACTTTCAAACCGGGAACTTGTGCGATTAGTGACTCTATCTCTCCTTCCCGGTAAACATGGCAATATCGCTGATACACTATCCATTTTTTGTCATCTTCTGTGCTGACTTGAGGTTCATTAACCTCTGCGTTTTTCTCCGACTCCGCAATTCCTTTCGCATATTTGTGCTGCAGCTTCCAGTCCACGAGAACATCTTGCTCTTTGAAAACTCGCTTTGACCGCTCATCTTGTTCTAAGGCCCATGCCAGGATCAAAATTCGTTGACCGGATTTGACAATTCGACCCAACTCGCTGTGCATATTGAATTTCACGTCATGATTCTTCATTCAGACGGCTTTCTCACCTTATTAGTGCGACACGCCGATGTTCGTTGGACAAATGATGCAAAACTGCAATACAAATCGCTGCGTCACATGATTCCGAACGCATTGGTACTTTGAGCGCATCGCAAGCAAACAAATCCGAAGTTTCACTATCAAACAAGCAAGATTATTCAAGAGCCATTCGGTACGACATTTCACTCACTTTTCCTTTGCTACTGCGCACTTGAGAAGCGGTAGACTGCGATCAGATCCAATTACGCTGATCGCGTCATTAACGTGAATATATTTACCATTCCCGCAGCCAATATCTGCAACAATCGAGCCGATTGCGAGTTGTTGCAAGAATTCGGTAACGATGGGCCATGCGTGATGGCGTGTGTGGCTAAAATGGGATGCAATATTATCGTAAACCTGGTGCACATGTTCTCGTTCGATTAGATTTGGCGATAAAGTGCAACTCGAAGCATCAGGTAGTAGGATTTTGATCGATTTCGGCTCCATC
>CACSLJ010000550.1:0-10940 GCA_902706625.1 Albugo laibachii | reverse complement strand
TAAAACCCTTTGTATCACCTCTTGCGAATGATATCAATATGTATAATCTTCTGCAATAAATCCTAATTTTTTTGGAATTTGAAAAACAAAAACAGATTCACTACATAAACAATTACTCCTTCTTTGTTCCAGCTATTGGTATCGGAATGGATGGCCTTCCGTAAAACTATTGAAACTGAACGCAAAGTTTTAATGTATTCTTAATTCACATGACCAGTTCTGTGGAGCCGAAGACACAATATTGTGTTTAGAATTCAGGTTATAACACTTAAGAAGTAGAGTTACAGGACGCAAAGGCTTAGAATAGCCCAACTGAACTAAGAATATTCTAAAAATTACTCACTTTCCATTGTTTTTTGTTTTCAAAAAGTTATGAGTTTAAAAGTGCTGGATCAGAACGACGTGCTTCGTGAGGACAAGTTATTCAATATGGGTTTTTAACGCCCGTATGAAGGTAGCGAAGAAGAATTTGCACGAACATCTCGACTCATTGAAGAAACCGAGCGAAGATTTGAAAATTCAGCAGCGTGAAAAGTCAACGACATCAAACCATTCGCAATCATTGCATCAATGATAAGCCCGAATTTCCAAACAAAGATACGGAGAGCATCGAGCGCGGCTGAAGCGTGGTGCATTCTTAGAAATGTTTTCGCTTGGTTGCACACACACAACTGAATTCAGCTCAGGCGCCAATTACACAGCTTCAAAAGGTGAAAGGTGCCAACGTGCTGAAAAATCCATCTAAGTTTGATGAAATTTGCGAAAGTATTCCTGCGATTGGGGATGGAATGGATAATGACAAGCAACTAATCATTCTTCTGGGTACTCTATTGGATGACTATGAATCAATCGTAAAAAATCATTAGGAATATACCGGATGTGAAATTGATACATGCAGAAGAAATGACTCGGCGTAAACACGAGTCAAAGGAAGAATTAAGTGAATTGGCTTTATAAACAAAGGCTCAAGATCCTCAACACAACAGAAAAAAGTACCAACAACAGTAGGTGAAATCGCAAAAGTTCAATGGAAATGCCGGGATGTGTTCGGATTGGACATAAGATATCTGTAGTCATCTGAATCGGCAGCGACGTGGAGAAAATCTAGAAAGTGAACACATCTTCGTGGCATCCCAAATAGCATCAATTGATTGGCTACTGGGCAGTGGTTTCATTAACCACACGAGTACGTACGACACGAGTTTACCGATGTCCGCATGCTAAAATATTGATTCGAATCACACTAGCAACTGGAAAGTAGCTGAAAGCGACAAGGCTTGGAACTTCTCCTACTTTGTTACAAAATGGTGTACGCATCAACCTACCGTGTACTATTTGTCACTTGTCGCCTTATGTCATACTGTATGTCACACACTTCTCCACCAATGTCATGCGAGATATAAAACCGGTCTTTTTTTGCAATTGTCCGTAATATATTCCACCTTTTATAATTTTCGAAAACGAAAGGAAGAACACGCGTCAATCGAAACGGCCGTCAAGAGTAGCAGTACACACGCATGGCAACTTCATTCGAGCGCCAGCTGGGCATCATCAACTTCTACGATGACACCGGCAGCATGAGAAGAACACTTGCCAAGTTCTTTCCCGAGCTTAAAAAAGGCCGGTTTTATATCTCGCATGACATTGGTGGAGAAGTGTGCGACATACAGTATGACATAAGGCGACAAGTGACATGCACTGGCCACGGCCTGACACTAGGCAACGACAGCTACAAAACGATCGTGACCCGGATCAATCTGCTACGAAAAGATGGCGTTGCAGTGTCGTCCACCATCGCCAATTTAATGAAGCTTCCAGAGGGCTCGTTTGCTGCGTCACCGAGCTGGCAGAAAGGATTTTTACGTCGGAATCGACTGGCAATGCGGACAAGAACGCGACAAGGACAAACTACCCCAGCAGAAGCAGATGAGACGGTGCGAGCGTTTGCGACGAAGGTGTCGGAGCTTATGGTCACCCACGGCATCGAAAAGATCTACAACGCAGATCAAACTGGCGTCTTCTTCGAGTACGTGCCGAAGATGACCGTGAATGAAAAGGGGTAGAAGACCGTGTGGTGAGGAGTGGTAGCAAAGACAAGGAGCGATTGACTGCAACGCTTCTCGGGGACAATGAAGGCAACAAGTATCCACCTTTCATCGTTGTCCAAACTACGAAGTCCAAGAGAATCGAGCAAGCAGTAGAGAAAGACAGCCAGCGACACGGGCTCGGAAAAGCAATGTGGAAGAATGTCAAACCTGCACAAGACGCAACGGGACTACAAGTATACGGGAACAGAACAGCATGGTGGAACTCACGATTGTCGCTCGCGTTTCTGAACTACCACTTCGGCTCTCGCGACGAGAACGACACCCCAGTTCTTCTTTTGTGGGACGACTTCTCGGGTCATTGAACCGGAGAAGTCACGGAGATGGCAACAACCCTGGACGTGATCTTAGAGCGCGTTCCCCCCAAGTTTACCTATGTCTGCCAGCCAGCAGATATTTCGTGGAACCAGCCAGTTAAGAGCCGTCTACGAAGAGCATGGGTCGACCACATCACTGACTCAGTCGAGTCCGACTCGATACCGTACGTGTACAAGCCACCATCAAGAGAGCGATTCATCGAATGGGTAGCTGAGGCATGGAGTGAATTGTCGAAAGATACGATTCAAAGCGGGTTTGTGCATGCCAAATTTCCCGCCGAAGGGAGGCGAGTTGTTGCTGAAGAGCTAGATTCAGATAATGTAGCAGAAATTCTTGAAAGTTTGTGTCTCATAGACACAAACGTTAGTGATCTTGAGCCGGACGACGATCTATCATGTGTTGAAGCAAGTGAAGAGGACGGCAAGGGCACGAAAGACTCTGGAGGAGAAGATTTGGATGTAGAAATGAGCGAGTGTTACATGTAGGGGCAGTTTCTTATAAAAGTCAGGGAACAGCAGTAACCTGCCTAATCACACCTATTATCACAAGGTCGTTGTTGTCGGAATTCCTTTAAGCTAACCGAAGTGAGGACCTGCCAATCGGTCGAGTTAGCCTACAGGCTTGGAGTGTGGGGATTTAGTTTCTATAAATGCTTGCGACTTGGTCACGGCTTCCAAAACCAAACTTTCGTACCGATCTGACTCGAGTATATTTTAAACATTTCTCCAATCAGTGAAGACCAGTTTGTATTACGGTATTTTATTAAAATAATGTACATACGTTGTGAAATCTCGATGGGTTCGAGGATTGTGGGGACGACAAGTGACAAATAGTATACGGTAGTGTCGGAAATCGACTGACGTTGTAGTTTTATGCACATAAACGTTGGAGGAGATTTCATTGGTTAAGCTGATGCATGCCGCTAATTTCCCACCTAAAACTCAGGTTTGAAAGTGATTGTTAGACATTTTAATCTTTCATGGTACACTTTTGGAAGCCGCTAAGGCCACAGTATAAAACTACTGTACATAGGGTCACTAATATAATTATTAGTGTAAGATCAAATAGAAACTTTTGCCTAAACAACTACCATTAGCATGCTGCTGGCATGAACGTTGATGAGAATATAAACACTGAAGCTATAAAGGGCTATGCAAAAAAAACTAATCCTTCGTGCAAGCTACGAGATGGACGACAAGTTGTTTACTACAAATGTGATCGTGAAGGCGTAGATTGAAACCTTCACGGTATTTCAAAAGAAGCAAGGTTGTGGAAGGGTAAGAGCAGCGTTCTTGTTGATTGTTCTTTCAGAGGAATCGGAGCAAGTTAAGTATATCTCTCAGCAACAATGCTCGTTTCAATTAGACTAGCAACGTAACCCTTACCTCAACTTTAATCCTTAGTCGTGACTTAAACAGAACTAATAATGGCCAATCTGTGATCTTAGAGGGCTATACAGTACTTTTAGACAGTGGCCATAATAGTTTGGACTGTGGTGTTAGCGGCTTCCTACTGTACACTTTTCCCATTTCTTCCATCCCTATTACCGGCGGTCGAAGGGCCGTCTCTGCGTGAAGTAAGCACTACTTTCTGTTGGAAGATGGTGTCTGACCGAGTGGGATGTCGCCAGGTCTCTGGCCACCTCGGAACTGCTGCTTGTCAGGATTTTCTATTTGAGTACAGAAAGCGACAGAAGAGACGGTTTACGGAGCAACGACGGTGGACGTAGCAGGTTGCTCGTAGGTACGCCTAGAATAACTGGTAGTAAAGTCACTCTGAAAACATACCCTTTTTCGACTACTCTATCAACTTTCTATAGGTTATGAGCCCAATGGACGGTCAAGAAGAGTTCAGAGGCGCTACTCCAGATTATGCATGGAATGCTTACAGGGAGGAGTACTTGGACGCCCGTGGAAGGGGCGAGCCAAGTCTAGTGAAGTCGCTGCCCGGAAGCGACATTGCAGAGGGGCTGGCTAGGATCTCCACACGTCTGGAGAGAACTCGTCTAGGCTCTAGCGGTGGATTTGGAATTGGAGGACAGACTTCAGTTTTCTTGCTAAGCATAGTTGGGTACATGGCCCGGATACCCGCGTGTGGAAAGAGCAGGTGCATGCGAATTACCAGCACCAGCTCGCAAATGAACGCCAGCACATGCAAACAGTATCGAGATGAGTTACGGCAAGAGGCTGCAGAGTTGCATCGAGGGGCAGACGAGCTTAGAGCAGAGCTTCACCGCCAAAAAGAAGTAAATTTGAGACTTCAAGAGCAGCTGTATTTACGTATCAACGATGGACCGATGGGAGTACATGAGGTGGGCGATCTGGACCCACACTTTGTCAAGGTCCCAACTTCCACTGAAGGGAAGATCAGTATCGAGCCTTTCGATGGATCTGAAATCTACAAGGGACTTGGTGCCGGATTTGTTCAATGGGGACAGCTCTTGCTGGTCAAAATTGATTTTGCTGAACGAGCGTGCGGTTTTCGTTGGCCGTAGGAGTACAACGTGTAACGATTTGGAGAGTGTCTTCACGGAAAAGCTGCAAGATATTTGAATCAGCGCGTTCACAGCTGGTGGAGGATGACACCGACGCTTGGTTTTGTTATGGACAAGGTGGTGGACTTGTATCGTATTGTATTTTCCAAGCAACAGACCATCAAGCTGTTCGCCGAACGAAAAAAAAAGCCGGTCGTGGAACGACCACTTGCTGTATCTGGTGGCCCTTCAGGAGGCAAAGAACTCCGGTGAGGAGTCGATTCTGGAGAATATTGTGAAGTATGCGCAGCCCGAGTCTCAAGCCTTGATCCTTAGTCAGTACAGCAGATTTTGCACGGATTACCTGGCTCACGCTGAGGAGATCGTTTCATTTATACAAGGACTGGAGAATGAAACAGTCGGTTATAAAAAGAATGGAAGTGCAGTTGTGAACCGGTAACCGATACGAGACGATGTCATACGTGCAGTCAAGCTGGTCATATCATGCGTTATTGCTGCGACAAAGCTAACCATATTGAGTCGGGAAGGAAAAAGGGCTCTGGTAAAGGTAAAAACAACCAGTGGGCTTTTTCTGCTTCCGCGAGTGATGATTTAGATGATGATGATTGGATTTTTTACACTGGAGCAGGCTGTCACTTGGTTCGTGATGTGTCAATATTGTGCAAGGCTGAACATTGCCCGAGCAGTGAAGTATTTCAGCAGCCGGATGGTACTCCGTTGCAAGTAAAGCAACGTGGTAAAGTGTGTCTGCACACTTCTGTGGATGGTGTAAATACTGAAATTGAGCTGTCAAGTGCATACTACTAACCACAATTGACAAGAAATTTGGTGACATATGACGGCTCGGCAGATCATGTGTGTTTACTGGGCCAGTTTCAAGGACGAAATGCTGTCTTGAAAAATGGGAATGTGGTATTTTACGTGACGATTAAGAATCATGTGATGGTTATCGACCGTGCTGTTATCCAAAAAGACAATCGCGCCATTGGTGAGATTATGATGAGCGCTGTGGCTGCTGTTGGCTCTGGTTCAGCTGTGCAGATGGGTACACTGATGCACTTTTACCAGCGTTTTGGTCATTTGAATTATGACACCATTGAGCGACTAGCACGTATGCCCGACTCAGAAATAAAATTGACTGACCATGCCCAAACGCGTTACTTGATATGTGCACAGGGAAAACAAACTCGTGATTTCCAGCCCAAACACGACACTGGCGAGAGTGCACCTGCGGATCGCGTCGGGGGAGTGATTTGTAGCGACCTTAATGGCCCTATTACGCCGCGAGACCGTAGAGGCGTTAGGTATCTGGTCAACTTTGTCGACCACAAGACCAAATATTGCCGTGTTTTTCCTGCCAAGACAAAGGACCAAGCAGCATAAAAGTGTGAGCATTTTTTGGTTTATTTTGAGAAACGATACAATTGTCGCCTACACATGCTTCGCACCGACCGTGGCGGAGAACACACGAACATTGATTTGTATTGTCGTGACACTGGAGTTTCCCGCCAAATCACGGAGGCTGGAAATTGAAAGGCGGAACGTATGCACCGAACGGTGATAAATGTGGTTCGTTGTATGATTTATTCGTGCGATCTTCCTCTCTCATTTTGGGGTGATGCAGCGGAATATTCGGCTTACGTTCTTAATAGAATGCCGACACGGTCCAATTCCAAGAGTGCGTCTCCGATCGCGATGCTGAATGGACGTCCACCAAGTCTGGTGGATATTGTTGCATTTGGGTTGCCATGTGAAACGTACCGAGATCCGAAAAAGAACTGTTTAAAGCAGCGCTCCGAGCAAGGAATTACTGTCGGGGAAAGTGATGAAACAAAAGGATTTCGTGTTTGGCTTCCGCGTGACCGTGTTGTCATTACAGCACTCCATGTACGTCGAAGTACAACGCTCACTGACCAAGCAAACGCGCAGGTGAAAGACGTTTTGCAGATTGGAGAAGAATTCGAATCGGAAGAGCTTGCCCACACGCTTCAAGATGGTCATGTCGCTATGGATCACACTGGGGCAGCTCATCAAGTCCAACTTGTGGGTTCGTGTGAGTAATTATCTTCTATGGGACCCGATATAACCTGTGGCGGAAGGGGTAAGAATGACTTGAGACGTTCTGAAAGAGCCAAGCAAAATTCTTTTAAAACGGCGGAGGTGGACATGGATATTTTTACTGTATTGGAGCCATCACGTGCGCTTGTAAATGCAGTCACTACGGCTGCCCCGGTGCACCTCTCGCCAGCACCTCATGATGTTGTGAACGCTGTAATTGCTGCCGTCTCACAAGTTTCTCGATCTGAATAATCACACCTTCCAGATCCAAAAAAGTACAGAGAGGCTATGCGAAGTCCCGATAAAGACCTATGGATTCGGGCCCACCGTGAGGAACTCACGTCAGTGTGCGCGAATCACACGTGGAGAGTGGTTAAAGCAGTGCCCAAACGTGCCCCGGTTGCATACAAAGTGGGTGCATAAGAAAAACGAACGAGCAATAGAGAAATTGAACGCTACATAGCAAGACTTGTTGTGTGTGAAAATGAACAGGTTCTTGGAGTGAATTTTCTTTTGACGTTCGCTGCGGTGTTAGACATGACAAGCCCAAAAGCAATTTTTGCTCGCATGGATTTGGCGTGTTCCAGCCAGGCATTTTGACGTGCCAAGTGCGTACGTACGCGCAGCTAAGGAGGAAGGCGAAGACATACATCTCTATATTCCTGATGGAATGAATTTCATATCGGAGGAGCTGTCCAAGCATGGTGTGAGCACCGCCAAGGACCTGTTACTATGTCTGGAGAGAAGTTTGTATGGCTTGAAATAGGCGGGTCGACTATGGCATCAGCTCCTCCATGCGACCTTGACGAACATTGTTTATGTGCAATGCATCACGGATACCTGTTTGTATTACAAATCTAACCTGGGTGGAACTACGCTGGTCGGAACTTATGTCGATGATCTCTTGGTGACTGGTAATGGCAATCAGCGTGTAGATGCTTTTTTCTCACAAATGGCATGTCTCAAGTTGAAGGACCTCGGCCTTGCAGAGAACTTTCTTGAGATGCGTTGTCATTTTGATGCGAACTCCGGCTACCAGCTTGATCAAGAAGCGACTATTCTCGAGTTATTGCTCAATAATGGCCACGACAAAGCTCACGCAGTGCGATTCGCAATGGGAGGAGAAATTTTGGATGTGGATCAACCTGCAGGAAGAGTGCTGCTGCCAGCGAATGGGCCTGGTACACCTGAATGCCCGACCATTGAGACATTTCAGTCTCTACTCGGAAGTTTGCTGTGTATTGCTCGCTGTAAACTACCGTATATGTCCTGCTCTGCACCACGCATCCCGACGTGCCCACGCACCCACTATTGGCGATTTCAAATCGGCAAAACGTATCGCTCGCTACTTGGCAGGAAGTGCAGGCTTAGAATTAGCGCTGATATACGACGGTAAACCAAATTTTCCGCTACGTATCGACTGTTTACTGATGCTGATTTTGCCGGAGACAAACAAGACAGAAAGTCAGTCAGCGGTGGCATTGTTCGCATTAATGCAATGGTCGTGGGCTGGCATTGCAAGAAGCAAACGGCAGTGGCGTTGTCGACTGCTGAGGCGGAATATGTTGCTGCGTCTATTGGAGGAAAAGCGCTTCTAGGATTGAAAGAATTGGCCGGCGAGCTCGGACTTCAAGTTACGCTCCTGATGTGCATGAACTTGGACAACCAGGCTGCCATAAAACAAGTGGAAAATGAAGCAAGCTCAAGCAAGGCGAAGCACGAGGATGTGCGACTGAAGTTTATCGGTGATTATTACCGTAAAGTTGCTATACAACCGACCTATGTCACTACGCATGATATGCTAGCCGACATCCTGACCAAGCCTATCCCAGCGCCTAAGATTCAAGCTTTGCGGGCCGATGTTGGTCTTGAGTAGGCACATGCCCTGGGGAGGAGTGTTGGAAGATGGTGTCTGATCGAGTGGGATGTCGCCAGATCTCTGGCCACCGGAACTGCTGCTTGTCAGAATTTTCTTTTTGAGTACAGCAAGCGACAGAAAAGACGGTTTATGGAGCAACAACGGTGGACATAACAGGTTGCTCGTAGGTACGCCTCGAATAACTGGTAGTAAAGACACTGAAAATATACCTTTTTCGACTACGCTATCAACTTTTATACTTTCAACACTGGGGAAAAGGAGATGATAATCACGGAATTGAAGTATTCGTCCTCGAATGCCCGACGATATCCACCAGCATCAATTTGATACTGAGATGACATTGTCCTTGGAGTTCTCATTCCAGCACTATACTTTGACACTTGTGACCGACTAAAAATGCCAAAGATTGTGTGCAACCACGCGATACATAGAAAACGAGCATCGTTAATATTGGCATGTGGTCTAATTGCAAGTGCTGGAAGCATTTGAATTTTATTCAGGTCTTCGGATGTGCCTTACAAGTGCAAAGATAATCGATAATAACGAACTCAATCATCGTTTTGTAAGAAGATTAAACCAGTCTACATTTTATGCGGCATAAGTGCATAAGCATCTGGTCAAACGCTTGCGTCAATTCATCACCAGTAGGAAAAGAAGCTTCAAAGGTGAACTCGATTATTTTTGGAGAAACATACCCATAGCTATTCCCACATTTGTGTACAATCGCTCCAGTAGTAAATAGCGTGAGCGCAAAAGGTATGAGTTTGCTAATTATCATTGCAGCAAGGGTTCGGATAGAATTTGAAGCTCGGCATCCCGAGCGGGTTTTCGAGAAGCCTACCTATGCTCCGGTAAAGTTACACCACCATATATTGAGAATCCTGCTGACTGGGTTAGACTCTAAAACAATTGAATGCGACGACCCGGATCTCGTATCGATTTCCTTGCACATCATACACACGAGTTCAACAGTTCTAATATTCTACAAGATTACGTTAAAGACAAAGCTTTCAATCTGCAAGGTCTCGTAGCTTCATTAGTGTACTATATTGCATGGTCCATGGCATGGACTGCGACAGTTTCTGTATTGAAAAAAAATAGAAGGCCCCATGTTTCAAGGTTATCTGAAAGCGCAAATGGAATAGGGATGGGATCATCGAGATGCTTGTGCATTCGTTGGGCTTATAGCACCATGCTTTCGTGAAGAAATACAGAATTAAGCTTGTCTTATTTATGTACCTCCGGCAGAATGCACTGATTATCAACGCCTTTGATTGATCAATTGTTAGGAAGGTGTGACTCGAGCTGTACCAGGTTGTATGTCACTCGGGAGTGCATCAGCATCATGAAGTCTTTAACATACTGTGACAGCAGCAACGAATATGCGGTAGCGTAACTAAGTAGCGTGAGGTCTCAATACTGTCATCTTTTTTGAGTTTTCGCCATGTCAGAAATAATTGAACCTGCTTTGAATAACTATTAGCCAGCCCATGATAGCATTCAAGTCCAAAGAGAAATATGTGGGTCTGAACGATGATGATTATTTTATGTCAAGATCACTACTTCACATGACTCGATACTTGTATCCGTGAAGTGACCAATCGTGCGTCATCCCCAGACATATTCCAGCGATTGAATGAGACGGCCTTGATATCGATGATATACTTCAATTATCTTCTACAACGATGCCCTAAAATTTCCGGGTTTCAATCGCCGCACGTTGTTTCTCCATGTACAGGCAGCTAAAGAGGCATACGTTTTAGCGTCATAAACCAGATGTTTTTCTTGATTGTAACGGGTTACTTGAGTACTATTTTCCGCAACCGAGAGCATCTTTGAGAAGAGGTGTGCCCCGTCAAAGGATCGTGCAAATCAGACTTTAACGAGTCGATTCAGTTCAAGAATGGGCGCTCGCATCAGCTTTGGAATTTTACGCACGGGAGTGACGCAACGTGATTGATTCTAAGGCACCATGTTCGAAGACACTTGCATTTCGGATGTTATTCATCATGATTCTCACTTGTTCATGCTATTGGCGACGGTAACGCGATCGAGCAGTCATGATATCAAAAATATTCTTGCGATT
>CACSLJ010000549.1:0-10972 GCA_902706625.1 Albugo laibachii | reverse complement strand
AGCTAGCTTTATTCTCGAAAAATGAACGTGTCGTAAATATCACACGTAAGCGTTCTCTATATACTTCCTCTATTCCAGAAAGTTAGCAAGATATCGGATCTGCCGCTGTTCCAAAACTAGCAAATCTTACTGCTGATCATATTTGACTGGATAAAAAAATTGTATCCTAGCCAATTAAACCCAGCGCATTCAGCTCTCTATTGACAATCTCCTCGTATAAGTCGACATCAAGATCAATGACCGTTGAGAGAACACCAAGGCGCTGCATGCAGTCTTTGTGCATCAGCGGCAGTTTGTAGTTGTTGCCGCCTTTGACTCTCGGCACAGATGACATCAACTGCTGCAACGCAAGAAACGTGTATTCCAACGTTTCGTAGGATAGTTTACCAAACGCAAAAATCACACGGGCAAGCATTTCCTCTAGAGTCTCGACACGCTCTTTAAATTGCAAGCCCTAGATGGATTAAGAAAATCCGAGATCTAGCACATTGAGATCAGGCGACTGAGGTGGCTGGCAATGTATAGTAAAGTCCCTGCTGTCGGCAGTGGCTGCCGCCAAGAACTCTGTGTCCGCGACAGACCAATGTGGCGTGGCATTGTCGTGCTGAAGTACGATGCGTCTGCCGCTCCACGACGGCCACTTCAGCTTGATTGTTGGTAGCACGGAGTCGATCAACATCCTCTTGTAGGTTTCTGTTCGTAGGAAATGACTTGAGCACGAGTGTTCCAGCTTCACGGTTGCGACTCGCGCGTTGGGCTGTGGCATAATAAGCGAAAGGCCACATGCCCAAGCGACAGTCAAACACCTCCTCCGTGCACGAATTGATTCTTGGTCGTGCGACCGCGCACAAGAACATTATCTTCGGAATGTGCGACTTGTAGCGAGTGTGAAGGTACGGATCTGGCTCCGTTGGCGTCAGGCAAACGTGGCGCTTTTTCTTCTTCATGAAGAACTACTTCTCGTCCAAGTGGACGCGGTCATACGTGGGGGAGAACGTGGCGCCACGTAGTCTGAGCGTGATAAACGACGATATGAAACGGACTCGCTCTGTCTTCTGATCCTCATACAGTGTCGCTTTTAGTGTATATGTGGGGACGCGCAGCACCTTGTTCTTGACGTATCGTTGGAGCGTTGTGGTTGGGATGGCAAGGGCGGCGCTCAATGACCGCAAGTCGCCCCTCTGCTCGAGATTCAGCTTGGACGTTCGCTCAAGAAGGTCCTTGATGAACTCGTCTGATGCTCCTTTCTTTCCGCTGTTACAAGCGTTGTATTTAAAGGTGATGCCGCGCGTGGCGCTGTCTGCGCGCTGATTGCAGTATCGCTACCCACACTCGATACAAAGTGTGAACATTGACGTTCCATTTCTCACTTGCATCCTTACGAGCGCCGTGCTGCAGCCCACCGTTCTTGCTTCCTTCCAGCAGCTCCATTGCGAGAACACTCTTCTCCTCCACCGTCAATCGGTTGTGGCGTATCTTCAGCGTGAGGCGCTCCGTGTCGTCAATCAGCTCATCTATCTTCATACCCAGTATGAAAAGTTAACTCTGTTTTTTGGCACTTACACGCAAATACTATTTTTTTCCACCCAAAATTTTCCGTACAAATTTTATCAAATGAGAAACATTTGAGGCAAGTGTGAAGTGGATTCATTCGCGATAACTACGTAAAAATAGGAAGAAAATCACCCGCTCGGAGAGCTTCAATTATATCCAATCAGAGCGAAAAAAGTGAAAAGTAAAGTGTGCAGTGGCTAAAAATCTGCTTATGTTTTCATCCAAACCTTGCAAACTTTTTGGAACGGAGAAAATAGTTAACAACCGCATTGTATTGGTTTACTGATTCGATGACTTGCGAAAATAAAGCTCTGTGATTGCGAAGAGACATATAAAATGCTGAACGTTTCGCTAAAATATACGTTAATGTGTATGGCAACATCTTAGGTGAAATACCATTTCATGATGAGTTATTGGTAGCAAAAGAGTATTGTCTGACTTTCCAAAAATCGGTCGAGAAGTTTGAACATGCTTGTAAGTAGACGGGTAGTATTCAACAAGTGTCAGAGAATCTCTCGGCTATCAATCAGAGATAGGGAAACTGATGTTCAGCCAAATCCACGACGCATATTTATCAACGACGACCGCATTGTTCCCAGCAGGTGAAATTCAAGAAGGAGGAAGCCGAGTGTGGGATGTTGCTAGTGAATCTAGAAATAGAAGCGGGAAGGAAGAGAAGATTTAAGAACGTAACTTCAAGTGGGTGGATAAAATGTCGAACATAAGATTCATGATACCCAAATAGCAAAGTAAAGTGAGTTTTTTTACAAAAGGTGACTCAAATATAGTGTTGTTCATTCCTTATGTGTTAACGGGTATTTACATTCATAATCCTATACAATGTCCAAATGGCAGATCTGCTACCTGAAGTCTACGTGACGGACGAATGGTGAGGTGAGAGCGACATTACTGCCAATTCGCATATTCGCCGTCATCCTACTAAAACGTATCTCGCTGCCATGGGCTCCACAAACGGGACGGCTTGAGAGCAAAGCATGAAACAGAGTCTTCTATTTTAGCATTCGAGAGTGAAGTCGCCGCAAATTGACCATACTGCACGAGTATACGACCGAATCCGGCTATACACTGTACTACATACTGTACCACATAGACGGTGGCCCGTTACTCCTCCAGTTTGCGACATTTCCTGGCTCTACCAAAAATACAATTTGATTGGTAGAAAAAAGAAAACGAAGCTCCAGCATACTCAAGAAGAGGTAGATGATACGAAAACCGGCATCTTCACGTTTCAGCCATTCAACACGCTAGTTACGAGAAGTGCAAAATTCGATAAACATACGGTCTGATCAGGAGTATCAGAGAAAATCCGAGTTACGAGAGTAATTCGCTTCGGTTACAAGTGTGTATCGAAGAAATCCTCCACGACAAAATGACGCAATCCAACGATCATGAGAGGGAGAATCTACAATTACACAACCGACACGACCTATTCCTGCTCGATTTTCCGAAAATGTGGGATATACTGCTGGATTTATCGCCTTCGAATCTTTCCCGACACATGCTTGAGCATTGATTCATTCACTCTTCAAATCTCCCCAGTCAAAGCACAAGTACAGCCACAATGAAACCCCTCGATTAGATTGCCAACATCCTGCTTCTCGTCGCCTATTCAGATGGAGAATCCTTGCGAAAAAGCACTGAAGATGGAATCGTATCGAGATCCGCATTGGACAACAAGAGAATGGAACGCAAGGGAAATCCTCTCAGCGACAATCAGGCTCACGCTTTGGATCAAAGCAGTACGAAGAATGATTTCCGGCTACAGCCTAACACTGGAAAATCATCACGAACCTTGTCGTCCGGTGTGCACATGATCACACGAAAGGGTGTGGGCTGCTCCAAGCATGAGGAAAAAAAACTCTCAAATCACCAGACAGGTAAGATGGACTGTCAGGCGATCAAGGCGATATTGCAGAATTCATCCTCCGGACTCCACTTCACACAATTCTGCAAGACGCAGAAACGACAATTAATGAATGACGAGTCAAACCAGGAAGGGCATGTTTCCCGTTCCGAAGGTTCAAGCCGAATCGCCGAGACGCAAGAAAGCACACGGCTCTGTACGTGTGGAAGACCTCAAGATGAGTGCTCCGATCAAGTAACGCTTGGATACCCCATTACGATGCCTGTTACTGGTGTTCCTATGCAAAGTCTGAATCAGCCCCCCTCGTATCACCCTTATTCGGATCGTAGTGCTATGCAACCGCCTATTCCGCTCCGATTTTACACTGATTTGGAAGGTGGTGCTCGTCAACCGCCCGTTCACAACCTCCCGTTCCGCCATGATTCGATTGATCGTTTGGATCGTTGTTAGAGTTGTGTGGATCGTTGTAAGAGTTGTGTGGATCGTTGCAAGTGTTGTTTGGATCGTTGTTTGAGATGCTGTGCTTTCTGTGCAGAGTTTGTTGGTGATTGCTTCTGTGAAACCTTCAAAGGGATAAAATCTTGCTTGTGGAAGTACTCATGGGAACTCTCGTTCTGCTTATTTCTGGGGGCAGTTATCGCTGATATTTGTGATGTGGCTTTTGATAAAAATAAGTAATAAACTCGATACTTCTCTCTCCAAAATTCATTTCAATTTGAATGACACAAAATGTAGATTTATATCCGATGTCTACTTCCTTTTACTAGGTATTGCGACCATTCATTGTTGAGAAACCGTACTAATATACTACACGATATACACATGGAGGGTCATTTTATTGATTTGATAGAAGCAACGCAAGAGTTATCACATTTTAGAACCGCATGTTAAGTTATACCAGCCACGCGAAGATCGCTGGAAAATTGCGACCAGACTACCGTGTATAGAGATCAACTTCTCTTCACCTCCTCGTGATACTTTCTGCAGTATATATGCAGTATTTGCTGGAATCCCAACTAAATACTAAAATGTGCAGCATCACCAAATTCTGTTGAAAGCAAATTTGTTGAAAGTATATTTTTCACTGGAGCGACTTCCAAGCTGCTGTGCGCCTACACTCCTGTCGAAAGAGTTCAGCAGCTCCAAGCAGACAGGAAAACACATTGTCTTCGTTCAAGCGTAGTAACTAACTCTTGTATTTGTTGAGGCCTTCGTGTGATAACTTTAAACGCTTTGATCTTGGATATAGTTTTGCCTGTGAAACAATTAGCACAAGCTTCCAAATGTGCCAAATATGGGCTTTTTGGACAGATTTGAATCCCACTTAGATATCCTTTTGGGGCTTCGGTGTAGTCGTAGGGACAATATCATCAAAAACAGACACTTGAGAAGCTCTTTTTCCTGAAAACGTGCTGTAGCAAGTCGAGGGTAGTTTGGGATGGCTTTCATCCAGACTAGGGTGGAATGTGATAGTGCTTTGTCTTTGAAATGTTGGGCTTCGGTCAACTCAAATGCATCGTTTCACTCTTTCGGTCTTGAAGCTGCAACAAATATCTCTTACGATTCGAATTGGCACTCAATGTTTGGAGTACATCAATCCTTCGTTTTCGATTAAGGTATCAGTACACGCTTCCTTCGTTGCTGTAAGCCACAAGACTTCGAGTTCTCACAGCATCAGCGACCAGACTACCAATTACGCCAGAACCTAAATGGTGAGCACGATATTGCTTCCTTGGGTCTTATTCACAGACCTATTATCTAGAACTTTCGATGCATCATGAGACCGTTTTACCTGCGTTGAACCATCTCTTCATTGGATCACATCGGCCCTACTACTGGAGCTGAAGTAATACCTGGAAAATCCCACACTCAGCTTCCTCCTTCTTGAATTACACCTGTGGGGAAGAATGCGGTCGTCCTTGATAAATATGCGTCGTGGCATTTGGCTGAACATCAGTTTTCCTATCTCTCATTGATAGCCGAAGGAGGCTCTGACACTTGTTGAATAATACCAGTCTACTTTCAAGCATGTCCAAACTTCTCGACCGATTCTTGGAAAGTCAGCCGATTCCCTTTTGCTACCAATAACTCATTATGAAATGGTATTTCACCTAAGATGCTGCCATATAAATTAAAGTATATTTTAGCAAAACGTTCAGCATATTATATGTCTGATATGTCCTCGTCGATATTTGTACTGCGACAAATCTTCCACAGAGCAATTCAGTCGACGTCTTCGCTGGTTGCTGTTCCTCTTCCGTAGTTCGACGTAAAATGATGTATTCTAGAAAATTTATAGAAAGATACCTAACAAAATCTAGAAAGAAATCATAGAAAGATTCCTAACTGATACAGAGATACCTAACTTAAAACTTCCTCGATACTTACCCCATACCAAACCCATCATTTCTCTCTACTTCTTGAAGTTTTGTGTTAGATGAAACTTCGCATGCCAACAGCTTTAGGGTCGTCAGTCACCCACTTCAGCAATAGGTTCGGTACATCTTCCGCAAGGATGCTTGCCGGCTCCAAGCTTTTTTCCGTGTGTCCAATCCAATCCATTGCACCAGTGCCTCCCACTGATGGGTGTCAGGATTGAGACGGCAATCCAAAAAGCTTCGGACTAAGTGTCCACCATTCGCATATACGACGTAATCTTTCAAATCATCAGTGACGCCCAAATCTTTTTCTTGAAAAAATTCATTCGGGTCACATGCCTGGTAATGATGCCAAATGGTTCCACCAGTTCTTGGATGTCATAATTCCAATCATTTAGCATCGCAACTACACGGTACGGTCCTTTCCAGTGTAGAATCAATTTGTTTTCACGCCGCGTGATATGTCCCGATAGACGAAATCACCAATTTCAAAATTGACGGGATAGACGCCGGATTTTAATGTGTGGCGCCGCCGTGCAGCTTCATTCTTTTTGCGTGATGTTTCCAACACCTGCGTATGCATGCTAGCCAATGTACGGTGCAATTCTGCCATGTGCTCTCCTTGCATATTCGTGAGCTGCTGTTCCGTAAACGACCCTACGCGTTGTATTCCCACTGGTTGATATATAACGCTGATAGGGTCGCGCTGAGGCAAAGCCGTAAATGAAGTAACCGGTGCAATTCCTCCCAGTCGAATTGAGAGTAGTTGGTTGATTGTCGATTAACAAAGCGACAATAAACTTGGCCAATTTCCAATCCACTGTTTCTTTTCACTCAGCAACGACCGCATCACCTTTAATAGCTGCCTATTCATGACCTCGACGGTTCCGTTTGCCCACGGGCAATATGCCGTAACGAAATGGTGCTGAGCACCCAAAATTTTGCGAAGGTTATCCATCACTGTGTTCTTAAAATGGAAATCTTGATCCGATACCCAGAGCAAGACTACACCATATCGCTTGGACCAATCCAATAATGCTGGGACAGTAACCGCCGTATTCGTCATTGTCGTTGATACGAATTCGCAGAAACCGCTCATACCATCTTTCAAAACGAGTACGTAGCAAAAACCATGCAATCCTTTCGGCATGGATAAGAAATCGAAATGAAGTATTTCATTTGGTTTCGTTGCCCGTAGTGTCTCTCCATACGGTCGTGGGCATTTTTCCCCGTTAGCTCCCAGACAATGCAAACATTTGTCGACAAACTGTTTCACATCATCTGTCAATGTTTTCCAAAGCACATGTCGTGACAATCTCGCTAACGTTGTCAAAAACTCCGATGCCCTGCTGGTCCAGCATGTGCTATTACACATAGTCGTTGTTGTAGGTTGATGGTATCATCAGGTGTCCATATACGTCTTACTCCATCCACCCATAGCAAACTTTCTTCATCTTTAATAAAATTGTAATGATTGTGCTTCTTTAAATCTTCTTCCTGGGCCTTTCGTGTCTCCTACAACGAAAGCCAATCAAATGCATCATTTTCCAGCGGGAAAATAATGTCGACCACTGCCAACGCGCAACATTTTCTTCTCATACATGTAACTTCTTCAGATCTGGAGCGCTCCCATCGGGAAAGTAGATCTCCCCACACATTTTCTTCTCCCGATACATGGTTTACCGTATACCGAAATATCTGTAACACCATGGACCAGCGTTGCAATTTGTCTGCTCTGTATCGAGCCACTGTATTTTCAAACTCCGAGGATCAAAAATGAACTGGAGATTTCGATGGGCGGTGGATGTAGGGAATCCATTTTTCCGTAGCAGTAGATACTCCAATCTTTTTCACGTCTCCACTATTGCGAAGGCTTCCTTCTCGATGATAGTCCATCTCAGCATAGAACCGCGGAACATCCACTTATAAAAGCGCCAAAGGAGAATGATTTTGGTTGGACCTTGGCTTCGACAATTCCCCAGGCGCAAGCTGTGTAGCGATTGCTCCCGAGGGGCTTTGCGAAGCATCCGTATAAACACATACATCCCATGCCTCCCGTGGATGTGTCAAAGGTACCATTGTATATAATGTTTTTTTTACATTTTCCAAACATTCCTCATGTTTCGTAGTCCAACCATGGTCTTTCAATAATACATGGATGAGGTTTCGCTTTTTTCGACCTTTTGCAGCCTTTGTTGCACGTTCCAACACGTCATGCAAATCGTTGACCAACGTTGTATAATTCAGAATATTGTTTCGCATCCAGTTTACCGCACATAAAAATTGTTGGAGTTCCGCCGCCGTCTCTGGGATTCAAATTCATACAGTCCTTGTATTCGACTTTCCACACCATATTGTGGAGTACAATATGAATGTACATTTCTCCGGATTTAGTTTGACCCCATATTCACTGCATCTTCGTAATACTATCTCTAGCGTATCCAGCAATTTTGAATCCGTATCGGAATAACCGAGAACATCATCTAACCATACTTGCACTCCGTTACCCAAATCGGGTTTCATCACTTGTTCAGTTACCTGTTGTGCATAAGCGACAGCATCCGTTGATCCCATTATGACTCGAGTTGCTGTAAATAAACCACTCGGAGTCACCACCGTAAAGTAATCCCTGCTGCCTTCGTCCAGAGGTAACTGCCAATAAAAAACGGAAACAATCCAGCGAGAAATAGCACTTCGATCCTTCCAAATTTGCCATAATGACTATTAAATGCGGCATGGGCCACGCCACAGGAGCCGTGACTGCATTGATGGCTCGCAAATCTACCGTCATGCGATATTCGCCCAATTGTTTTTTCCCACAATTCGAGGGGCACTTCCCCAACAAGAATCTGGATTACGATAGATTAAGCCATGTTCCATTAGATCTGATAGATTTCTATCCAGATATTCCCTATGTAAAGGTGGGTAACGTTTGGATTTCGCCATTATGGGTACTGAGCCTTCTTTCAGCCTTACTTTGAGTGGTTCGACCTTCACTAGAGGATCCGCGGCAAATTCCACTCGAAAAACATCCTCATCTTTCAGAAAAAACTTTCGCAGACGTTCAATGGATTCATCTTCTGCGCCTCTTTTTTTCGCGTCCTTTAGTTTGTTTTCCAGCACACCATGAATGAGCTCTTTCTGTACATCCAATACCCCCACTTCTGGTGTGAGTAAATATTCTTCCTTTTCATCGTTGGGCTCATGTTCATCTTCGTACAACCTCTCGTCGCAACATTGTAATAAGTTACACACTGGGGTGTTCTGCGTAATGGTTGTTTCATCCCATATGCACTATTTCTCCCTTGCTCCTTCCAGAATTGCCTCCACTGAATAACCCATCTTCTCCATCAAATGTCTATCCATAATAAGTGATATTGATTTTTCTTCTTCATTGACCAACATTTCCAGGTTTCTCCATATAAGCGGTCCGCCATTGGTTTTGAACTCTACACATTGTAATAACACACTTCGTGTCACCCATAAGGGCGTATATTCCACCGTGGCTATCTGCAATGGATTCTTGAATTCCTTTACTGAGGCAAATTTCTCTTTTGTAAGCACTTTTACCAAACCAACTGATATCATTCGGCAATCTTATCCCGAATCCAATATTGTATTGACGTCAGCAACTCCATCCACTATAGTCTTGACCTCGCCAAAATGCCCACATGCCATGGCTTTTTAACCTTCGGTACTTCATCCAACTTCATTCAATTTTCTGCCACATCCTCTGTTTTAAGAATCTTTCTGCTTCTCCAGGTTTACACGAAGGGCAGCTTCGAACTGTATGTTCCATACTGCCACACTTCAGACACTTGAAACGTGGTCTTGTGTTCGATTGCACCCCCACAGTTTTTCTTCTTTAAATTGGTGAAAGTTTGTACGATGTATCCCTCTCGCTACCTTCACATACTTTGTCTCATATCTTTGAGACATGCTAGCTCTCACCAAATCCGGTTCCCAATCCATAAAACGTTTTAGAAGCTCTCGGAACCACGTGCAAAAAATTACAGGATCCTTTTTCTTTGATTCATGAATATCCATTCCGAGTTTTTCCACCATTCTTTTTAAAAGCTGGAGGTTCTAACGCGTCGACGATCCATTTCACAATTCTTTTCGCTTCCATCTGCTCCACATATTCCTGCAACCCGTGCTGGTTCAGAATTCTGTAAACTTGATTTCACAACCGAGATATGCTCGACCCTGCATCCAATAACGTTAAATCCAAGTTGAGTTTACGCATTTCGGAATCAATTTTTGCCAAAGCCACGTTATCGGGCTCCTCAGCTTCCCAAAAATACGTTATCCAGTCTTGTTCCGTGACATACAACGGATTTTTCTTCATTTTAAATCTGATGATTTTTTTCTTTTGTCCAGGTATCCACGCACGCTGACACTGGCCTTACGAATGGTTTGATCACAAATGTCTCGTAGACCATTAACGTGTGATAGTAATCTTGAAAGCTTTTAACAAAATGCCTTTTCTCCCTTGACGTTTCCCCTCTATACATAGGGTGTCGCGGAAGTTGTGGGGCATCGGAAATTCGGTTATCCCCTGAGACATCGGTCATCTCATAATTGTCCGTCAGCCTCCGCAATCTTTCGGCTGTCATCTCCCCTCGAAACGGTCCAGCTGAATCCAATCGCCGGAACGCTCGGGGTATTTTACATTCTTCGGCGGATTCTGACACTATCCTGTCGAGCTCCGTATACATATCTTGGCTAGCACGCATGCCGTCAACTGAGAGTGCTTTTGTACCAACCTTCTTTACCGACAAAACTTTAAACTAAAGTTAACTTTGATATCTCTTCGTCGATATTTGTACTGCGCCAAATCTTCCACAGGAAGATACCTAACAAAATCTAGAAAGAAATCATAGAAAGATTCCTAACTGATACAGAGATAACTAACTTAAAACTTCCTCGATACTTACCCCATACCAAACCCATCAATGTCGCTTCGCAATCACGGAGCTGTTTTGTCCGATTCGGGATAGATATCTTGAGATTCGTATTCCACATCTCAAAGTAAATTGACACACACAGGTGGGATTCTGGATTCATTTCACCAATACACTCCGGTTTCAACTACATAGAGAACGCTTACGTGTGATATTTACGACACGTTCATTTTTCGAGAATAAAGCTAGCT
>CACSLJ010000548.1:0-11029 GCA_902706625.1 Albugo laibachii | reverse complement strand
TTCATCCGCATAAGACAGACATATATACAGTCAAAGACGTATTTGTTACTGATATGCATGGATGCTATACTACCGTAATCGATTAATTATAAGCTGGATATTCTATTCAGTGTGTTCTTCCGTCATGCCGCCACGAAACTCGCTTCGAAAACACGACACAAACAGTGAATCACGTGCCACCAAGGCGCGGAGGAATCGCCAAACCGTTCAAATACGGAAGGATAAGCGAAATCGTAATATCGAAGAGAAAAGACGTCGCATAAATATACCAAGTGACGACACCAGCGCGCTTCCAAGTTCTCGCGATATCACTGAGATAACTGAAATCCTAGCCACAAGCACTGCAAAAGACTGCACTAAACAGCATCAGATACAGTTTGGGGCACTCAAGGAGCTCCGATATCGCCTTTCTGTTTGTGAACAAGCGCACAATTACGCTCAAGTCGACCGAATCTGTGAATCGGGAGTACGTAACCCAAATTGAAAACTCAATCGATCTTGCTGATTTCTATGCTCAAGATTGTACCTGTGCTGGTTGAAATTTTGGAAAGCGCATCACCGCTCGCCGCAGCCACACGAAGAGGAGAAGAGGTGTACAAAGAGATTCTCTGGTGTCTGGCAAACATAGCTAGCGGGCAATATGAAGAGACAAAATTAGTCCTTCCGGCGATTCCTCGAATTTTAGAATTGCTTCAAAACGGAAGTGCGATTGTCGCAGAACATGCCGCTTTTGTCATTGGCAATATCGCTGCTGACTGTGAAGAATTTCGGCAAGCTCTTATTGCTCAAGGCGCTATCCATCCGTTACTCGTACAGGCAGAGGCAATACCGACAGATAAACAACTGTCTACTAGCTGTGCTTGGGCGTTGTCGAATCTTGCACGAGGACCAAACATTTCTGCTATCCCGTTTCTTGAAGCTGGAGTATTGCAAACTGTGACCAGAGGCTTGACGCGTAATCCATCAAGCTTCACCGAAGACACTTTGGTAGAATTGTTGTGGCTGCTGAGTTTCTTAACATCGAGAGAAGATTTAATTCTTGCAGAGTTTATCAAACAACCTGTAATGGAACTATTACTCCCGTATTTTGGAACACCGAATGAGCTCGTGCTGACCCCGATTCTGCGCATAATTGGAAATATTTGTTGTGGTGCGAAGGATCAACAAGTTCATCAAGAAATCGTGCAATTTGTTCATCATCTTGTTCTGCAATCCAATTCCGTTTTGCTCACCAAGATTTTGGAGTTTCTGCAGCCGGAAAATGAAGCAAAACACATTTCGCTAGCAGCTGAAAGTGCGTGGGTGGTGTCGAATCTCGCGACGCTCGATCTAGAAATGGTTCAAAAGCTGATACAGCATGCCTTTATTGCCGTACTTATTCAGCAATTCAGAAATGGGAACTCGGAACTTCGCCGAGAGGTTTCTTTCGCTTTGACTAATATCGCATTAACAAGTCCAGAGCACCTGGGTCTTGTTTTGGCACGTGGTGATGACCTTTTGAAGCACTTTTTGGAACTTTTGAAAATGAATGAAACCGGGGTGGTGGGTAACTCCCTGCGATTTATCGAGTACGTTCTTCGTTTTGCACCAAATGGAGTACTCCTTGTGGAGTCATTGAACGGAATTGAGGCGTTGGAGAATGTGCAGTTCCGTCAGGATGAAGCTCATCTTTCGGAATGGGCTGCATCTTTAGTGGATACTTATTATGGTGAGAATTACGGCGTTCATTCACCCCAGCAGAATGATCGAGATGGGAATTCGAGTGATCAAATGATGTGTGAGGATGATTCATCCAATACGACTTTTGTCGGACGAGGTCGTGGTGCTCAGATGACGCTACCGGCGTGGAAACAATGAGTTGGATCGTTTTTCTCCGCTTCCCAAATTCGTTTGTTTAGTTTATGAGGGAATGTATTTGTCGTAAAAGATTCAAAGTGAAGCAATTGGCTTCGCTGCCAGGAGAGCTTTAATAAAATTAGTGCTAGGTAATCATATTGTGATGTAGTTGATGTGACGCAATAAGTTGAATGACTACAATCATTGTAAGAGGCATCGAAACGGCAAATTTGAATGGAGCTCAGCGGTACACTGAGGCATTGCTCCAGGATACTGTTATCGCAACTGCAAAATGTGCAGTTCTTATCAGCAAATTGTGCGTGTTTGTGGTGTCTGCCCAAATTAAAGACTTACGCCGATACCCTTATATAACTCGATGATTGAATGTAAGCGGCTTCAAGATATTACACAGAGCAAACTTTTTGCAATATAGCTGTCAAATAGCCTTGAATACTGTAATTAATACTTCGACATTCCATTGCTTTGCTGTCGCTGAAACAAGTGGGAGGAGATACAGTATATATGCATGAATATTGCGACTTTAGCCATGCAAGTGCTGATAATTACTCGACTACAAGCTTGACTGACATCACATGGCCGATTATCGAGATTTGACGCAGGAAGCATCTCATCCTTTCTCATGGTACGTGAATGTACATATTTCCAGCTCAAATACACAGATTCGATAATAATCGTCAATTTCTTACAGCGTAATCACAATCCCTTTCGAGAGTCATCGCGATGCTTCCTATGCGATGCAAACTTTACTAGTGGACAAGGAACTTCAGCCCGAAAAGATAATTCGTGAATTGCGTGCTGTAGAAAATGATCTGATTGTGTACGTATCGATTCTTGATGAACATTCCAACCTCTTACTCAAATACACATACTCTGTAGTGAGTTTCGCACCACTGAAGCTCGATTACTTCGCGCTGCAGTATCTTCTTTTTATGATATGGTGCTCTTGATAGCCAGAGTTCTCATGGAGTTTGAAGAATGAAAACTGATACCAAAGAGCTTGTGGGACGAGCTTGCTCGCGTGGTGCTATAGAATAAATTCATTTCATTTCATTTAGGCACAACGCAATCTAACGTTTTTCTACATGGAACTTAGAAACGAATGCGGATTGTGATAGCTTCATGCAGTTCTAAAGTCTTTGAATTTGTTGTCAATGTCTTCCTTCAATTCTGGGTCAACTGCATTGCGAACTCCAATCAGCGCCTTTGACATGGCCTCGGTGGCACCAATCATCGGACGAAGTAAAGCTACTGGCACGGCGCGTATTACGGATCGAACGTATCCATGGGATCCCGTCTTTTTGTATTCGACAAGAGGAATCGCTACAATCGTTTTTGCAGCGATGTGAAGCTCACGGGCTAATGAATCATACGCTTGTTCCAAACCCTCTGTGGCATTGCTGGGTTGTAACTGCAAATACTGACGGCTTCCTAGCACTCCACCATTGACTTGGGCGCTTCTGATACCTCCGCCCCCGAGACGTTTCGAGTTTCGTTTGATTCGACTTGCAGAACCTCGATACTGAAGTTGCTTCTTTTTTATTGATGAAGAAGCTCCAATCGATATCAAATCATCCGCTTGTTCCAGCAACGATTGTGTTCCTTGAGCCATTTTCGAAGCAGTGTTTAGCGTCTCGACCGTGACGCTCTTCAAAAAGCTTTTGGCACCTTTTCTGATCCCTCGTACGAGTCTCCGATCCTTTCCATAATGCTCTATCGGCAGTAGAATCAGATCGGCAGCTCCAGAACCAACATTGGCGAATGATCGTAAAGGAGGCATTGTTACTGATGCGAGACATTTGTGTATCTGATGTCGAGAAATATCGGTGACCCATGACATGAGCACGCTTTCTGCCACAGCTGCCCATCCGTCGATACCACTCAATACGACTCGCCGTAAGACGAGTTCCATACCTTCCAATACAAACAGATTGATCACCTCGAAGTAGTCTCCCGCACGCAATGCCTGATAATCAACGTGATTCGGACGATAGTCAATCTTTACCTTACAAGGTCGGATGTCAATGCTTTGAAAGAACCAGTTGCCTAGCCGAATGTCTGTTTCTTTGAGATCAATGTTGGCTCTAGGAGTCCTCATTTCAGTGCTATCCGCTTCAGCATTCACACACTTGGCACTTTTCTCCATGTGCTTATCCGAAGTTGCCTTTGGACCACTCTGCTGTGTCGATCCCAACAAAGCAAACTGTTTTAGAAAAGTCACAACCTCCTGATCCAAATTGATGCGTAAAGGCAAAAAGCGCATCTTTAGACGATGTTCCACACACAGATTCGGTCCCGGTCGTATCGTCATCAAACTCAGATTCATGATGCTGCTTCCTGTTTCTCGAGGATGTATGCTGTCAGACTTCCAGTAGCATACCATTTTACGTATCTGTGAGGTTGAAATGTAGTCCAGAATCTCCAAATCTTTTATCGCTGCCACCATATTTGATGCCAAAGGTTGAGAATCGCTATCATCAAACACATCCAGTCGCATTTGTATTCGGCTGACTGAGAGCTCTAACATTTCTTCTGTCTTTCGTCCGCTCTTGATTGGTTTTGAGGCAGCGACTGGCAATGATGAAGAGCCCAAATGAAGATCGAACACTCTTCCGCTCCCCAGAGATCCCGCATTGCCAGCGAAAATATTACGTCCTGTCGGTGCACTTCCATAGCTCGTAGATGGATCATCGTGAGAGTTCGGAACGTAGTCGTCGAGTAGTGCATCGAGAAGTTTTTCTTGTCGCGACATATGTTGCCTTGTATCTCCCCGCGTTTCCGCCTGGTCATTTTTCCGCTTGTTCTCGTGGTTCCACGCAACTTTCTTATCGTTTTCGATTGAATTGACGAGCCAGTCTGAGCCACCAAAAAGTCGAATTCGTACATTGAAGTCTCTCAAAAGAAATTGCATCCGTGTTAATACTTCAGACGCTTCAATTTTGGAAGCGTGGCATTCTTTCGCCATACTTTGTAATGCTATCTTGTATTCTCTTTCCCCAAACGTCAGCGATGCAGCAGCACCCCCAACCGGAATTTCCACATGGTGCTGATAAATATGTGGAAAGGAACTCTGCTTACCCAGCCCACCGGTCTGGTTGTCATGGAACCAGCAAGCAGTATATTCGTCTTCCACAGAAGAAAATGATGGAATTTCCTGCTGATTTTGAGTCTGTATGTCATATTTTTCTCTATTTTCATAAGGTTGTGTGTGAGATACATATCCATTAGCGCGATCGCTCACCGATTCAATTTTTTGATCACTTTCGCTTTTTGGATGGCTCTCCGGTATCCCATTGCCGATAAAGGGAGTATCGTCCATGTCTAGCAGGTGGCACAAGCTTCTCTGCAGATCATCCCCGTATTGAAATTCGAGCTCTACTTCGGTAGTCTCGTCTTGCTCCGATCCAAACAAAGACATCGATAGAGTATGACGTGAAGGTTCTTCATGTGATTCCCCAACGCGAGTTGGAAAGGACGAAGTGGAGACTTCCGTGTGTATCTCACTCATCCTTTCATTGTCCGTGGCTTGTGACTGCCAAAAAGGTCTCTTCATATCACTATCCTTTTCAGTAGCTGAATAACAATGATGATCCTTCGATTCAATCGGTGCCGGATACGCTGTAGTCTCTCGGTCATCATCTTCTTCGAGAGAAAACTGCGTGAAAAATCTAGCATCTGTTTCCTCAAGAGTGGATCTCTCCTCATCCACTTTGGAAGAACTCAGCTTTTCTCTTGTATCTCGTACAAATTTCTGTTCCTCTGATCGAGTACCCAAACTACTCGCACTTGGCTGATCGAGTCGGTCACTAAACCATGGACTGTCATCCCGATCTTCAGACTGCTTTGTGATCGAATCTTCTACGTGACTCTCTGTATAATAATCTTCAATCAAAAGCTCGCTGATGCGTACACTGGTGCGGGAATTTTCGCTAGACTTTCCGACCGAAAAGTTATCGCCAGATGAGCCTCGAACCTTGCCCAAAATACGACTTTTCCGCTTGTCTAATTCATCTAATCGAGTTTGAAATTGCCGTGCTTCCATATCATTAGTCAAGATCCCTGGGCAAAACGTGTATTCGCTTCGAAATGCATTCAACTCAATGTCTTTTAGAAGATTGACAGAAGGCTGCATGATGTCTTTGTACGCTGATCGTTCTACCTCCTTTCGTCCAAACGAATTTATCAGTTCAGCATGTGAATAAGCCTGAGTCATCGCTATCTCTTTCCTGGCTTTTGCCGCATCGCCGGCAATGGTCTTTGACATACTGGCGACTTCCACTTTTCCTGCAGATGTTGCCAGACGTGAGTTCTGTGTACGGTCATCAATATCACATGTATCGTTCGATAAAGTCTGTATCCGATCAAGCCCGACATATCCAGTCACATCACGAGGCTCATCTGCTCTGTTTAATTCTTCTGCCAACACTGAGACTAACTCGGTCAGAGTGCAGAATGAATCAAAGCAGGCGTACACAGTTGCCGTCCCAAGACTCAGCTCAACGGAAAGTTGGGGACCCTCCTTGGTTGAAGTACGATCAGTAGAATCTACTGAATCTAGCTTCATCTCTGCTGAAGAATTCGACGCCAAGCTCTTCAAGAAAATTTCCATGTAATCCAAAGTAACAATCTTGAGGTATCCGGTCGAGTCCAAAGACATGTGCAGTGAGTTCTGCTGGATAAATGTTGCATGAATTGCCTCGTGATCTGAAGCATGACTGGTATTTGTCATCGTACTGCTGTTGTGTGGCCTGCGCGTATGTCCAATCAATCTATCAATGTCCTCATAATTTGTACCGCTGTTCCTCAGAAATAATCCCACATCTTTGGCAACAATCTTGTAACCAAGTAATGTTGCAGTCGAGACAATGTTGGAAGAGATACTGGCACTGCCAATCACCAAAATAGCATGGGAGTCGACATTGACAGGTGCGTAGTCAATGACAACATTATATAATTTGATGGGGATTTTGGTAAAGACAATCTTGGTTGGAACTGCCAACTTCATGGCATCCTCGACATCATACCTCATCTGTTGCACAATCGTCTCATAATCTGTTTCATTCAGATCCGCTGAATCGAATGGAATGATCGGCGCTGGATACTCAAAAACTAATATATCAAGCAGCTCAAACAACCACTGAGAAGTTGGGTCAAATCGTAAGGTGCCATGCGAAACATGCATTCCAATTGTAATATCACGCATTTTTTGGGAGACATCTGCGATTTCAGCCCCAATGAAAAGAACGGGTGTATCTAAGGAACCAAAAGGAGTGCGATACAATATTGGCTTCTTGCTTTCCAATGTCTCCTCTGTCATTGTCACATTCTGCACAGAAACATGTACTAAGGAAACCACCTGCCCCAACCATTGTGAGATCTGAAATAATTTCACGTCTTGGAATGCAAATGAAAATACTCCAGGAACACCGGCCTCCGTTCCGCGCTGAAGCTCCAGTGTGCCTTTGGGGAGTGTCAGCTTCATGCTCATATAATTAGGGCGGCTTCCACGTACAATTGCTGCATTGTACTCGTTCACCTCTATAGGATTGATCGATAAAAGTGCGTCGAATAGAACCAGTAGGCGGCCAAGCGAAGGTTTGGAAAATGTAATTGTCGCATTGTTGAAATTCACGTCGAGGAAGTAGAGTGACGCGTGTGAAGCGGCACACTCAAATATCTGGGCTGCAGGGTGTGTACTTCCACCCCAGCCCTTCAAACCAACCCGACCACTATCATTCTCCGCCGCGTATTTAATTGCTTCATCAAAAGGAGCGCGTGTTTTGATAGCTTCATCGATCGTACATTGTGACGGGTCCTGTACCCTCACAATAATCGAATGGTTCTCAGGCTGTCCAAGATCCTTGGTACCGTCTACCAAAGTGTATATGACATCTTCTCCAGCCCGCTGATTGTCGTCTTTTTTGGTGCACAACTCTGCGTGCAGATGATCGAATTCAAATCTGTATTCCATGAGCCATTCTATAGGAACGCCACTGCTTCTTTTCGGTTTCTCTCCCTCGTTTTTACTTGATTGAGTTTCAGATTTGATGCCGAGATGCCTCAACGTGATCACTAGTTTATCTTCACATAGACCTCGCTTGGACGAAGGCCCATACCTGATGACGTCACTCCCAATCATCGGAAATCTGAGAACAAATTGAGCACCCTCGGTTGAGATTTCAAGTGTTCTTGAGACAAAGTGCAAGTCTGTTCCTTCGGTTCTTGCGATTGAGTTCTCGGAATATTCTTCTAGTGCTTGTAAGAAGTTGAGAGCGCGATTTAAAATGTACATGTCCCATTCTACCAGAAATGGTCGTGTCCTTACTTGTATGTTGATGGCAGATAAGGTTTTTGCGTCATTGAACATCGAGGTACTTGAGCCATAGGCTGTCCTGGTCGAGATTGAAATGGCGGAGGCTGACTGAATCTCTTGGCCCTTCTGCATCAAAGAATCAGAGAATCGTAAGATCGGATTTGTAAGAAGAGGTTGCGCCTCCCCCACACTAATCGTTCCAAGGCTCGGAACGGCGTGTTCGGAAATATCCAAATTTTCAACAGCAGCGCTTATGGTTGATTGAGATGAGTACGATATCACTGAGCAGAGCACATCCGACATAGCAATAGTAAGCCGCTCTCGTGATTCAAGGTCCAAAATTCCTATCGGCACAGATTTGCTTGAATGCTCATGACTCGAGTCCGAGCTACCCCTGTCCTCATCATCCTGTGCATCTTCATAGAAAATGATAATCACGAACTCCAACAAGTGCAGCTTTGCTCGATTCCGGGCCGTTCGATCCTCCGAGGATTTATTTTTCCCATAAAGCGCACGGCTACGATTCATCATGTCTGACTCATCCATAGTTGAAGCGTATATTGACTGGCGCATATCAAAATTTCCTGTCTGTCCCATCCCAGGATTACATTCGAAAAAGCCATCGTCCTCGACATCAGATAATCCAGAACATTCGACACTCTCGGTGTTCAAGTTTCCAGGAGTTAGATAACTATTGGATATAGACAGATCGCTTTTTTGTTGACCGCTGAGATAAGATCGCTGAGCTACCTGTAGTTCCTCTTTTGTACTCCGATACCGCATTAACATCTCTTCAATACGTTCAAATTCCGCTATCGAGAGACTCCACATTTTCTTATCTTCTCCATCACTTTCACGTTCATCGTCTTTCATTTCAAGCCACGATAGATGTCCTTTACAAATGGAATGGTATAGTCTCATCGAGCAGGGATTCATATCACCACCTTGCAAGCAATCTTTGTCCGTACTTTCGACATGAAAGGCATCAATCAGAGTCGCGAGTGCTTTTAAATACCGCGGTTGTAGAATGATTTTGCTCGAATGTACAAATATATCGGCGTCGATGCTTGGGACATCGGTTGACTCATGCTGCGCTAATTTGACCTGCACATAGCCTTGGCGTGAAGTGTCACAAAGAAGTAGGGGCCATCTTGTACAATCCCCTTCTTCACCAGTAAGATTATCCCTGACAATCTCAACGCTGATCCCTCGAAACTTAATGATTTTCTGTGTGATACCAAAAATAACTGATCCAGAAAGCGATCTGGTTCCTCCCTGATCCCCATTCTGCTCTTCTGTCAATAGTACAGCGCTTCCGTTGTGCGCCACTGATTCATCCGTGAACTGTGCCCAATTCAATTTCAAAAGAAGTGCGATACTTTCATTACTACAAGCTTCTTGCTTGTAACGTTTACTTTTATCATTTCTATCGCGTAATGGTGCTCCATCCTTTTCCTCTTTAGCCTCCAAGCGAGCACAAACGTTCGATACAGTCACCTTGATTCTGGCGGTCACTTGCTCAATCCAACTCGCCACAAAATCCAGACCTTCTTGTGAAATCAAGTCTCGCTGACTTTCAACTCTCTCCGAGTTCTCTATACTCTTCGGATCAGAGTCATTCGAGCTGTTCATATGAGCTGATTCTTCCACAGGACGATCGTGCTTTGGATCTGAACACGATTGGACTTTATTAGGCACCAAAAGTAATTCGATATCATCAAATTCCACGGTGCAGCTCTCCGTGAGGATCTTTGCGTACGAAATCGTCACTCTCACAGACCCAATATATCCTTTTTCGATTCGAAACGGAGCACTGAATCCTTTTTTTTGCGAAGGTGAACTCCAGAAATCAAACCATTCCGCATTGAGCACATCAGCGTTTAGTTTCAGATCACACAATTCGATTTTCCCTGCACGAACATGAACATCTAACTGATCTAGATCTAATTCATCATGCGCCAAATATCGGCCGATAAGTCGCTTTAGTACAAATTTGTATAAACGTTTAAGCGCGGGGTCCGTAAGTTGTCTCAAAAATTGCATTTGGTTGACTCTCCTTTTTGTATAAAGTGATCAACAATCTGTCACCTGTTTTGGGTGATGATGTGATGAAAGCGCTGAGTGCTGAATTGCTGTATACGATGATAAAAGCGCGTGGATGCTGCTCAAACTTGAATTCTCTTTTCGAATGGGATTATGATAATTTATCGTTGGAATTTTTCTCAGAGGTACAGTATCGTAAATGAAGAAAACTGTCAAGTATGCTCGCATATTCATTTTCGCAGTTTTTATCAACTTCAACTTGATGAAAGAGCGCGCGGCGATCGCAAGCACTCAAAGTCGATTTCCGATGTGTACACTTTATATCCTGGTGTTGTTTTGGAACATTGCGAGTAGTACAAGTGTTTCGCGTTTTGAAGAGGAGCCAAACTCCCCCGTTTGTCGTACGATTAAGAAACACTCGTTGCCGTTTTGCACTATGATCGATTACGTCGCTGTTGTTGATCTAAAGGATGAAAATGCTTTACTTTCAGACGCGATGGCTAGACTCTACTACGACAACGTCAACACGGTCTTGCTGCGATTTGGATGCAGCTTCAAATACAGTCTCCACTCGTGCGAAGGCTGTCGTGAAGCGTACAAGTACTGGATATGTAGTATCAAATTCCAAAAGTGTGGTTATGCGGGCAATAATTCTAGAGTCGACAAGTCTCAAGATAAATACCACTCCTCAATCTGCATGAACAACATGTCTGGGAAGGAAGGGTGCAAGGAAGGAATCAATGCGAGACATCGAACGTGTCTCTCGATATGTGAAGATGTCATTTGTGAATGTCCATACGTTCTCAACTTTCAGTGTCC
>CACSLJ010000547.1:0-11052 GCA_902706625.1 Albugo laibachii | reverse complement strand
CGCCACCACGGACATGTGGAAGTTGGTCTTGATCTCCTGCGTCCACACGTTCGTAGAGTCTCTGATGGCAATGACGGTTCTAGTCGTGGACTTCGCCGTAAGCAAAGTCTCATCCATGTTGAAATCCCCCGACGAGTCGATTTTCTTCTCGATGAGCAGCTTGGCCATCGTGTTGATAAGCACGTCGACCGACGAGTTCCCCACAGAGTTTCGTACTCTCCCGATGCTCTGCCTGGTGCTCGACTCGAGCACCGCGTGACGACCAAGGAAGTATGAGTACCAGCCAGACGTGAGTTGCGTCAACTGGCAGGCTCTCGTGCGCCTCTGCAATGCGTCGTAGATCATGGTGTTGCGCTTGATGACCTCTATGGGGGTAACAGGTAGGCGCACGCGCTACATGGCGGCAATTCACTCCACCAGGTGGCTCTCCAGGTCCGCTGAGATTGCAGTCTTCGTGCCGTGGCGCAGCCCTTCAATCGGGATCCCGCTTGGCTGGTCCTTCGCCTCCTTCAACTTCGTACGTAGCGGAATAGACGACGTTCGCGCGACCTCATCGTACGATGATTCACCGTGGCGCACTCTCTCCAAAGCATCGACCATGTCTTGCTTCTCGTAGTGCCCGCGGCGCACCAGCATCTGCTTTCTTCTTGTTGTTTTGTTTGTGCTGGCATAAAATGCTCCCCCACACATACAATCCTTCTCTAAAGCGATAAAATCACTTGACACACAGCGAATCGTGCATTAAACCGGCTCAAAACTCATCTGCCAACCAAATTGCTTACCATCTGCTTTCTTCTTGTTGTTTGTTTGTGCTGGCATAAAATACTCCCCCACACATACAATCCTTCTCTAAAGCGATAAAATCACTGGACACACAGCGAATCGTGCATTAAACCGGCTCAAAACTCATCTGCCAACCAAATTGCTTAAAATCGAAGTATCCATATTTTTATTGGATAGTAATCAGCATCGTGCACTGAAGTGATACCGTGCACAAAACTGGTCGTTTACCTTAGCACTTATTGATCGGGATTGAAAAATATTTATATTTTAGGATCCTTAGTTCGTGTTACTACTCTAAGTCCTACTTTTACCTAACAATTCTGCCTCATTTTGATTCTCAGTTAATGTAGAGCTCTATATGCTCAACATAAAATAGCGATTGAGTGAGCTAAGGACCTATAGTGCAGGACACTTAAAACCAGCATGTCTTTTGCCTGTCTTTTGACAACTACTAAAATTGATAATATCTAATTGGATATACTATGTACATAAAAAAAGAGCGCTATCACCTAAGAAAAGCAATTCTGCTATCTTTCTACGCTCTCAGATTTTCTGTATCATTTTTTTTGAATGAGATATTACCATTCCAAGTCAGGCTACATTTTGCATTACAGTATGGGCAAAAAGCAATTCTGCTATCTTTCTACGCTCTCAGATTTTCTGTATCATTTTTTTGAATGAGATATTACCATTCCAAGTCAGGCTACATTTTGCATTACAGTATGGGCAGGTACAAAATTGACCACCTCAACAAATACATTATTGCTATTATTAATATACATTATCTTCAAATATTATAAACCAATAAAACGCTTATTGAGGTTGGTAGCCGATCAGATCGCCTACTGCCTGCAACCAAACACTTCCCGTTTAACAGCATGCTTTGCGTTTGATAATAATCTAAATAATAAATCAGATGCTCTCTCTTTTTCTCCAAAATAAAAGCGTCATCACCAAGAACAGCTTCGCCGCTTTCTCCATACCCTCTTAGAAACCTGGTATCGTTTGTATTGATTAAGATATTAGCAATCAAAGCCAGGCTACATTGTGCAGTCAAAAAAACAATTTATTGACATAATTAACCAATAGAAAGCCCCTTGTAAGGACAGCAGCCAATCATGACGTACCTGAAGTAAGGGTGTTAATAGCCGTAGGAATGCTGCTGGGGAAGCGACGATGAGATCGGTGCTTGGGTACAGCATACTCTGCTGCTCTGCCAGTGATTCCTATCCTGTAACATGCATGTATCTCTGAGCTTTGCACGCATGACGGTGGATCTCGTTGTGCTTCAATGTTGCACGATTATATCGTGGGAATGAACGGCCACTCTGAATTATTACCCAATCAAAGTGTGGATTGTTGAATTAAAACATCGTAACCAATCAAGATCTTGATATTCATAAAAGACATGTGCCTTATCTCTGGTTCGGTTTGCAGAAGCCATAAACAGAAAGGGTGAGTGGCGTATTCCGACATCTCCAACGAGGAGCTACACGCACTTTATCAGCCACGAGCCAGCAAAGCATTTCAAAGCCAGCGAGACTTGACTCCGGGGCTATGTGTTTGCGTTACTCGAAAGGAGAACCACTGAAATTGCAATCAAGTCTGTTTTCAAGCCTGATGATCAGGAGACGAGTTAGTACAAGAAATAACTCCATCCAGGAAATGCTAGAACATCAAAGTCCAGCAGTAATCCACTCAAATATAATTGAATTATTTTGTCGCCACAATGATTTGATATTCGACTCTAACTATGAAGGTACAGACAACTCACACTTGTAGCACAGAAAGTGGACCTGAGATCCACACATGTGACTGAAGTCGATATACACACATGTCACTCACTGCTCAAAGTAATTAATGATGGAGGTTTGCCGCAAACTGCCAAGTAGTTGTTTCCTAGAATGCTTTGCGATCACAAGCACATCTCTACTTCGATGCCGTGGGAAAACGTGTAAGTGGCGAGCTGCTCGCACAGAGCAAGCGCTTCGCGATGCGTCAGCGGGTGGTTGACCTTGTCTTCTTCGCTGCTGCTACTGTCGACCTCCACTTCATCGTTATTCACTCATTCTTCGACATCCGCGTCGTACGCGATGTACGCGATGTACGCGTCGGCAGGGAGCGGGTCGTCCAGGGACAGCTTCTAGATGAAGCCGTCAAGATGAGATTTCGCAAAGGCGCGCTTCGGCTCGTTCTCCTATCTGAGTGTTGCAACTGTTGCCACGTCGACGATGTCTGTGTGGAGCCAGCAGTTCCGGATAGTGGCTGGCGTCACTGGGTCCCACTCCGTCACGATCCATTTTCTTGGCGCTGCCGCCTCACTCGAGCTGGTCGGGGGACCACTGCACAAACTCGCACCGATATCTGAGCTTGAAGTTCTTAATCACCCAGGCGTCCATAGGTTGCAAGTGCGAGGTCGTGTTAGATGGCAGGAAATGGACGTACGTTCGACAGCTCGAGCGCGACATGGCATGGCACGTCGTCGACTAGGAGGAGGACCTTGCGGCCACGCATGCTCAGGTTGAACGAGTTCAACCAATCATAAAAAAGGTTAGATGTCATGCACGCTTTTTTATTGGCTAAAAATCCCACATCTAGGTGCGTCCTTTCAAAGCCCTTCATGCGGCGGGGGTTCTGTTGCTGGTTGATCACGAGCGGGCTGAGCTTCTCCGTGCAGCATAGTTCGCGCACTACACGACCGCGATCCACATCTTGTCCTTCTTGCAGCCAGGAAGAGTGCGGGTAACGAGCTTCTGGCTCGGCTGCATACAAAAGAACAGCCCCGTCACGTCCATGTTAAAGACGTCCGACGGGCTGTACTCACGCAGCAGCTCTCGCACGCTCTTGCGCTGATCTTCGAGCGTCGACACGTATACGCTTCCCACCTCGCCGTGCAGTTGATGCCGTGCCGCACCTTGAACCGCGACACCCACGAGGTGTGCTCGGAGGGCTCAGTGCGAAGCCGATTGTTCGCCTTCGCCCAGATTAGCGTGTCGCTGATTCTTGCTCGATCTTGAACCGAAAAAAGCCAGTCAAACAGGCGGTTTTCCATTGCTGCGTGTCGCCCTGTCTGCTTGCGCTTTGAGTCAGGGTTGCTGCTGTTATCTGGCGCGCTGTTGATGGTCTTGCTCACGTTTATGCGCTCAACACGCCGCCCACACTTGATGTACGTCTAGTCGCTCAGTTGCTGCTGTGTGAGGTCGAGGTTCGCAGCATAGTGTGCGCGGATTTGGTTTTTCTGCTGGGCTCTAATGCACACGCGTGCTCTCAGCATCGTTCTTGCTTGTGGCGAGTCGGAGAATGGCAAAGTTCCTTGAGACGTTGATCTGGTCCAGTCGATTTTGTGCTTGTGTTCTTATGGTATGCAAACGTGAGTGAGTTCAAAATGACTTGATCTTTGTATGTGTCGTTTTGGCCAGGTGTTGCGTGTGACTGAACTGTGATTTTGACACATGTGTGCGTGCGAAAACTCTTAGCTGTCTGTACAAACATAAGGCTTCACAATTACTCCAGTACACTGTTCAGCGTTCACGGAAACGGCAAAATGCTCGTATCAATATCAGCAGGTGCTTGCATACCGCCTTGGCTTTCCATGTAAAATATCCATCAATTCCTAAAACCAAAACAAAACTGTAGCGATTCAAAACACATCAGCATTTTTCCAGCTGACAAATAAAAGGTGAGCTCCTATTCAAATATGCATACAATTGTCGACAAATATATGCAGCAATAGAACGCATGTTGGTGTAGAATGTCCGACATGTAGAGAAGCGACAGTATAAAGTATAGCCTATTCGGGTATCTGTTGACCAAAAGCGGTTGCATCCAGTATTAGCTTGCTCCTACATATCTGGCATTAAAGTCAACGCAGCCACCCGGAAATGTGTTTTTGATATCTGCAATCAACATTGAGGCTAGTACCCAAAGCATTTCTGTTTGAAGCCAATCACTTCAGCTTCCAGACGCGAAAGCGTGGGCTTATTGATCTCTCTTGTGGTTGGAGGCAGCACACCACAACTCCAAGCGACATTTTTCTCCAAGATCATCCGGACCAAGAGCAGCAATGATACCGACTGTTTTCGTCAAAATGGTTCAACATTTCCAGGTCCGTACCCAACAACGCCAATGTCCGATTCCTCAATCTTACATTATCGAATCCCAACTTTGTGATGCATTAACGCGATGTCTCGCTCACCTTGTTCATACAAAAACTCCTTCTGTGATGGAAAAATGTGTATCGAGTATCGACGGACTTCGTTAAGAAAAGTCTTCCCATTGTGCATAGCGAGCCAATTCAGAAATTTGGCGGCATCGTCACACAGATCGACAAGGTTCTTCTCTCTCAAATGATGACCGAGATGTGGCCAAATTGTGACGTACAAATAGTCCGACGTGTCAATGTCAAAGAGCGCAAACTTTTGTAATTGATTCAGAATGCGGCAACATCCAATGTACCGCAACAATCCTCTGAACAGCGTCTGAGCGTGTGGAATCCCATACAGATCGCCATATCCAAGCAATACCGATTAGGAATCGACTCGAGCGCCAAAGCTGGATGAAAATGAACAAGTTCACTCGCACTCATCCATGCTTGGCCTTTTACATTGACAATTTGACCATTCTTTCGAAATCGACCCGCATTGAGAGCTGCAGTAGTCAGCACATCTCGAGAACTCGAGCTGAATGTATATCCATTGCCGCTTTTGATGAAGGGAGCCACCACAAACGCAGGAGAATGTGATCAGATTCATTCATTGATTGCTTTGATTCGCTTCTTTCGCCTTTACATTCAGATAAACAGCGTGTATTTTTGTTCTTGAGAAAACGTTTTTGATGCCTTCGGCTTCTCCAATCACACCAGAAACGATCTTTACGTCTTGAAAGGGATCGTGCAAGAGATATTCGACAAGGACAATGCAACCAGACCACTTCCACAAAAAAAAATTTTTCGGCTTGTACGAACGTGTACATGACGTTTGCTTTGGCGTTTGTGAGTAGAAACTTCCATACACGTCGGTCATAAGAGCGTTGGCTTCTTGGACAGAGAAGCAGAGACAAATATTGCACGCTTTATGGCTTCCATTGATCTTTGCTCTCTGTTCAGCCTCAACGTCGCCCTCGAAAATGCTGTTTGTAGCGCCATCAAAGTTGCTCGGTCGAATCTTACACTCTAGCAAGTGAAACCTCCATGCCCCGGCTCGACCAAATCCACAAACTTATTAATCAATCCAGTGTCAAACAAGTGCACTTGCAAATGAACAAAATAGCTAGCACTCCAACCCTTTCATAACTGGCGGTACGTCGACTGCTTTCTGCTGGTAGTCGATCAATGTACCCATACGCTGGAACTAACGCGCCATTACTGACAATATAGGCTCACACCAGTGACTCTGATTACTCCATAAGCTCAAGTGGGATTGGTAGAAACGGTATCAGCTTCTCACCAAAATGTTGACTCGATTCACTGGGCAAGTGATCCGCTCTCATCATCATCACTTCATCATTATCTATACCGTCTCTCATTCGGCCCTGATGAATATCATGCAAAGCAAATGGTTTCTCGATTTCAGTCGTATACTCTGTCCATTCAATACTACCACCAATGTCGCAACTGCTATATGTGATTTCAAGAGCTTACGATTTCCTGTATAATACATTCTTGTCATGGCTTTTTGGTCATCAATATTGGGAATTGATCGTCCCAATACATTCCCTTCACAAGTATGGTGTGTAAAGGCGATACGATGAAGGAAGACTCCTTCATACCGATCACGACGTGCGTAATAATTTCGCTCGCAATGAGCCAAAAACGCTTTTGACTCTTTCATTTTTGCAAGAAACTCGCTCGAAGCAATTGCAACATACAAACGACGCGGATTGGGTGGTAAATGCGGCAATTCTGGTGGATGAACCATTTGATGAGGCGTCAGACCAAAGATCTCTCGATCCCCTGGGGATTTGAAAACAAAGCTGAATGGCGCGATTCCCGCGGCAATAATTCGTCTTGAATTCTCCTTCCAGCAGCTTCCACCGCTTTAATCGCACTTTTGTAACTGCGGTACATATATGGAGATCCAATGTCGACAAACGTTATCGAATATCCCAATAAATGAGACGTTCGCTGAGACCTCAGAGTCCCGCAATCACTTCTGCACAACCTGCATTCCATCCAAATGCAATTAAACGTTTGCCGTTGAGCTTTCCGTTTGCTGTGATGCATTCATGAGCGAATAATTTGCTTTTTTTAATCAGGTTGCATCCGATAGCGCCATATTCTCATTCTGCCATTTGATCGTATAACTGGAAAGCATATACATTTCATCTGGAATCAAATTTAAAATTGGGTGCTTGCTTGACGCCGAGAAGCACATCCGCAGTTTCCAAATATGGCGCCTATTCTTGTGTAAAGCTTATTGTAGGAATTCGAACCGCAAAAGGCTAAATGGCGACATTTACAACTGTTGCCACCAATTCGGAACGTGGGGCGGTGTGAGAAGTACGCAACGTCTCCAATTATTATGCGCTTGACGCCGATAACGTCAATTTCGCTGGTAGAAGTTTTACATGTTTTTACACAGGTGCCGTTTTGGTATGGTATTAAAGGAGATGGGGTATCATGTTTGGAGGTCATAGAAACAATTATGATGTACCGTACAAAGCTGATAGAGTATGCTTTTATCATTGACATAAACTAGTGAAAATAGTCGCTACCGGTACTTTACTTTATTTTTATTTACGGCAATGCTAATAAGTTTACTGACTGAACAAATCGATTTGTTTATGTCTTGGAATCGATCGTAAGCCTTTTCTCGGACACTTTTTCGAGAGAGTTCACTTTGGGTACGGAATACTTCTACATCAAGTGCAAGACGGTACAGTTGCGCTATTACTGACTGAATCGGAAAAACACGTATCGTATTCACAGAGAATTCTCAATGTGTCAGACGGGACACAAGTTTGTTACAGTCTGATGCCATTTTACGGAGCATTGTTCTTGGCTTAGCTTGAATATCAAACGCACTTTCAAATTTTGCAGCAACAAACAACTACAACTCACAATCAGAACTCTTCCATTCAGTCCAATGAACACTCGACTTTTCCTTGCATTTTGCATCACAATGATCGTATGCAAGCCAAAGTGAAGAAATGAGGAGTAGGAAGTTGAGTTCAGGACCCAGCATCCCTCGAGGGAATTATAATCGTCACCGTCACCGTCGCCATCCCGGTACCGGACAATGATTTGAATAAAAATTGGAGCTAACCTTGCATATTGCGTGCATTTCTCATGTAATTTTCCCACATCAGCTTTGCTGATTGGTATTTGAATGGAAAAGTATATGAAATCGTCTATTTTCCTCTTTTATGTACTACGTCTCTGCCACTTGTATGCTGATTCCGCTGTTCACGATGTCTTTTATGCATGAAATAGTGGGCTTTCCTCATAAATTGGTCTTCTTCCGCATAACAAGCTTCTCAACTTATCTTCTACGTCAATACCAATGCGGATTCATGATTATAACATACAGGAATGAAAATTTTGATGTCCACTTTCCTGGGAGGCGCTTGTAGTAGCCTCTAGATGGCATGTCGAAATCCTTCAAGCTGTATGGTACATACTTTTCTGAGAGCTCAATAAATGTTAGTTTCATTATATGGTATCGCTATTCCATCGTCTCCGAAAGCACAGACACAAGCATACGCTCTGACCACATTGATACTTGTAATCCAACGCTCATAAACTGAATACGGGGAAGAAGGCTGCATACGTATGTATGCAATCTGCGTGTTTGTTTCTAACGTTGATGATGCGCATGAAATACGCACACCAGACTGGCGAGGTGTCGAAATCGTCTATTTGAAAGCAGCATTTCCAGCAGATTGTGTATTTGATTCTGAATGCGATGCAGAGAATGGCTTTCCGTCAAGCCTTTGCCGAGATCTTCCAAGTAATGGAGATTTGGCTCGATTCTCTGGATGCCCGAGAAAGCGAGTCGGATCATCCGTTCGTCTCATTCATCTTGAAAGACCTTTACTCCAAGTTGTGGGCTTTTTAGTCGCATTGGCAGATGGAAATGTGCATACCCAAAGCGCTTGAATCGCCTACTACATGTCGTAAATAGCCGTCCTGCACTTCTTCATCTATCAGGTCTTCCCGGAAGCTTTCTGAATGATGCTGGAGCTCGACGATATCGGTCGATGGAGCGTCTACTCCTGTGAAGTAAAGCTGTTATCAATTGATCGGATCCCATCTCTCAATTTGACGTCGAGTCTGAAGCATCGAATCGATTCGCACACGCACTCGGGCCAAGAGCAATCGATTTCCACGTGTTTTGATCTGATGCGATATAAATTTTCTGGTGATGAGAATTGGCTTGTCCTTCATGCAGCTATGGTCAGTATCTGTCAGATTCTAGACCTTCTAAACGCTTCTCAAGTGTGCATTGTGGTAAAACACATCTTTTCGATGGCTTACGGTCCTCAGCAATGTATACTCATTACAGCAAAGAATACATAGCGCAACCTCTCAAACATTTCCAATTTGAAGATTTTTTTCTCATCGCCATATTTATTCCAGCTTTTTGGGCAAAATGACTCGGACCCTTCCTTTCATTGTTTGCAGAGTGAGGCAGATTGGCCAAAGCGATGAAAATAGACCTGAAACTCCCAGTGCACTGGTTGGAATCTCAAAATTGCTCCTGATTTAGGTCTATAACCAAACGTAAGAGTACACTAATACATACCACCGAACCTTTCTAATTGATTCAGTGACATTTTCTTTCATCGACCTGTTCTGATTTATATCACAATAATTGAATTTTCAATTTGGGAGGCCTAGAAGTTGCTCGCATCATTCATGTTTATCAATCAACAGATACTGATCATAAAAAAGCTTAACGCTAAAAATTATCTTCACGTTTTTTTATTGTCTTACGAAACACTGGATTCTATGTATTGATTGATGTTGCAAACGTTTTCGAGTTATCGCTCTCTAAAGAGTTCTTAGAAATCACAATGTCAGCGCATTCTGTGGTTTTCTAGACAGTAAATGCGGTGTTAACATTCACTCTGATGTTCGCTCGACGAAACCTGTATCGATGACAGGACACTCCTTATCTTTCGTAATGCTATGCGAATTGCACAAACTTCGATTGATGTATCGTAATAATGTTGCTTTTAGCTGAAGAGAATCCGATTGTAGACTGAGCTGCGTATAAGCTACGAAGATGAGCCGAAAAATGATTCGCGAAGCTTGCGGAGTTACACTTTACACAAAAATCATGTGTCAGTGAGCATTAACATGTTATTCTGCCGCACTTCCCATGAACGTCACACAGAAGTCTTTTGATTAAAGAATAGTACCATTCCACATGATGATGTCAATTCCCATTATAGTAAACGATAAGCTGGCAATACTTATCAGATCCGCTGATATAAGCTTACCAAGAATTTGGTCTGCTAGCCAATCCAACTGCGATGTTGTATAATGCCGATGAATGCGCGACGTTTTTCAGTAGGCCACACCCAAGTAACTGAAAAAGATCCATTTGTGCTATATAAGTACAATAAGTAGAGAAACAATCATATGAATAAGTATGTGCATCACAGTAAATTTCTTCGAGCTATAGCTGTCGACTTCCACGGGAGGAGCATACAACCCTATAATCAGTGCATTGAGATTTTTCCCAGCGGTATCACTTTATGCGAAGCGCAAAACAGAGTGTCCCAAACGTTTGCGCTCAATCTGCATCCGAGAAGTTACACGCTGCGTGTGTCTCCATGAGGTTCTGTACCTAGGTTGTCAAAGATTTCATTACACTCGTTGTCTAGCTAAGGGACTTTAGCAACCCGTGGGAAGATGTTGTCTGAAACATATCCAACTAGAAGCGGCCATGGAAACCTTAGGCTGGTATTCTTGGCGGTTCGTAACACGCGTGGACCGAGTGTGCGGTAACGGTGGTAAAGTGTTGAGGGGTGATGGAGGCGGTGACGGCACTGGTTGTGAATCGTTGATGTACTGTATACAGAGCCCTTGAAGGCGATCGTTGCTCGTCGCAATAGTTCCAAGCCTTTTGAGATGCGAATGAGATGCGAATCGATGTTGTACGCTGCCGATTTGGAGGTGGATAGTGCGGTTGAGATGGTATCAGTACGTGACTGCAGGAGGTGCGGGCGAAAAATGGCGGTATTTCTCTCCGTCCAAAGGGATTTCAATACCACACATCGAATAACATTGAGTACCCTGATGATGTTGTGTGTGCCGTAATGCTT
>CACSLJ010000546.1:0-11071 GCA_902706625.1 Albugo laibachii | reverse complement strand
ACCCTAAACCCTAAACCCTAAACCCTAAACCCTAAACCCTAAACCCTAAACCCTAAAACCATAAACCATAAACCATAAACCATAAACCATAAACCATAAACCATAAACCATAAACCATAAACCCTAAACCCTACTTGGTGGACGTGTCCTTCATGCAGTGCGATAGAAAGAAAAGCTTAAAATATGATTATAACCCATTTAAAAAAAGGCTTTATGCTTTGGAGTGTAAGAATGATGAACATAGCGCTCGCAGGAGAGTTTTAAACGCGAAGTTAATGCTTTGCGCACATGAAAGCATTTTTGCATCAGGTTGTTAAAAATACTACCAAAGATTCTGTCAATTAGTTCACCCAAACCGACATCATTAGGGCACAGACGAGTTCAACGATAACTTCGAAATTGGACAATAGAATCCATAGCAAATTGACCGGTACCGATTTGCCAGATCTTGTGTTGACTTTAGACTCTTGCAATTCCTCAGAGGATGTCTGCCGAAATATTTCTCACTTCGTCGTCCTTCATCGCAGCGATCCAATGTTAAGGGTAAAAGTAAAAGAAGCGATCATACAAGCTTTTAATGCCGGAATAGAAAGCAAACGTCACATTGAAGAAATCATGGTAATCGTGGAGTGGAATCGTTGGGTTACCGAAGAATTGAAAGACAAACATTCCGCATTTAGAGTTGAAAGTTTCTCGTCAAAACTGCGCCAGAATGTAGAGCGCATTATTTTCTTTCGAAGCACTCAAAATTGAAAAAGTAAAGCAGATAAAACCATTGTTAATCAATCCCTAAATTTATGATAAAGATGATTGCTATTTTGATTAAATATAGTATGATGCAATAGAAGAAGTCTTACTCACTGCAACAAAAGAAACATGGCTACTGTTTCGCAAATATTGGATGAAGAAATGCATCTTGATTAGTACAACAGATATCCCTGTTTGATCACGTGCACAACGTGGCTCACTTTATGGATGTAACGTACCTTATTAAATGCGATACGACACGCATAAGCGCGTAAAGTGCGCCCTGTACCGAAAAGGGTCCGCCCAACAGTTATAGTGGCAGAGCTAGCAGACCCGTCGACTGGTCAGGCGTTCATATCTCGCAGTCGAAGGTGCGAATAGCCTCTACGATAAAAAAAATGATAGAAATATAAAAACAAGGTAAATCACTGAATTTGAGCAACAGACTAATACGCTCTTCTCACATTCGGGGATACAAACACTTTTATGCCACTATAGCTTGATTTACGCCCTATTTAAACAGCTTAATAAACACTGCGTGCAACATTTACCACTAGCTTTTACTTCCTCTTTTGTAGACGATAGTAAGAAAGTCTCCTAAACAGGACCATATTACTAGATTAGTGGGCATTTTGTTATCAATTCAAACACGCTAGGGAAGATTGATCAATGCTAGAAAAGCGCGTTGAAGTGAGCGAAAGAATGTACGTAATGCGATATTTCTAATTGGTCATGTTGATATAAAAATGCTTTAAAGCTAGATTCTGAGCGAAAACAGACATACACATGAAGATTGAGCATTTTCTGAATGATACAATTAACGTGTATTTCCTAAAAAAATACGCTCGAATCACATTTGCTGGTCCCACCAGTTGCATAGCTCAACAGATCATTTCGGCGTATTCTACAGCTGGAAGACAGAAGTTTACCGTCCACATACATCAAAGGTGTCTCTACGTCTTTACTTAAGTTCATCTCGATAAATAAAGAAGCATGCCATGGATAAAAGATCACGAGGAATGCTTTCTGCATCAAATTGCTAGCGACTTTCGTAGGGTAACGAGTTTTTCCCGCAGCAAAATGTCAAAGCAGCACCCCAAAATGCCCCTAATACCGTTTGAAAAAGACTGTGTGAGACAGACGGTAAGCTAGAAGACTAGTCCGCTTCCCTGAATTACGAGATGGCACCAGTTTTGTGACATCAGCGCAATCAAAACCTCTCTTGTAGAATTCAGATAGAAAGACAACGCTGTAAGCAATCATCAGAGCAGCAAGCAGTTTTTTCCTGCAAAACAATGGAAATAAGAATTTCACAAGGACAAAAAACATTGCGCAATTTTTGAAAACTTTACTCTACAGCTTTGCGCTAGAAAGGATAATCGAGCTTGCGCAGTGCAATCATTATGAAAGCTTGGGAATTGTAAATTAAGTCACTTCAGCAAGATCAAGTAAGGTGGGGTGTGAGCTAGAACCCTTTTGCAATCATCAAACATTCCGAGACAACATATCTCGTGCGGCTTTAGCGCATTGATACTGCCTTTTATCTATTTTTTATTGCAAAGGTAATGCTGTATGCATTCATCAAAGCATTCCTTCATTATTTTTCTGCTAAAGATATTACACACGATCTCATAAATGAGCACCAACATCGCGCTAGTTTTCTACAAACGCTTATCAACAGTCTCTCTAAGCATATGCGCTGCTGACATGATTTTTTGCACTTCTAATCTTTTTCTGGTTCTACACACATGCTTACTCAATCAAAAGGCATCTCCGCTTTAATATGAGATGGGTTAATCAGTTCATGAAGGCATACTTCCAATTTTTGTCATCTGCCTCTCAGGTATGCACATGTGATATATTGAATGCAATGTTTGCTGACATATTTTATCGCACTTCTAACTTTTTCCCACTCTACAAACAGGTTTACTAAACTAAATGACATCTCCGCATTAATTTGATATGGGCTAATCAGTTCATGAGAGCATATTTTTCATTTGTTTAATCTACTCCCACCTCTCAGACATGCACATGCGATTTCAGCAATGTCATGTGACTGACATATTTTATCGCCCGGGCATTTCTCACTTGGATTATCTTCGTCTTGAGCCTCCATTTCTGTTCATATTCACCATAGGCATATAGGCAGAATCAATTTGAATGCAAGTCTTGAAACTAGGCGAGTGCGATGGAAGGTCTTTCTCGAGCAAATTAGAACAGTAAGCGGGCATCGGCTCAACTCGACTACGGTTTCTGACGTTCACCGTTCGAAACTACTCTCCAAAAACAGTGGTGCTTCGATACTCTCGGTAATTGATCAGATTAGAGATGATCGGCGTACCGACTGGAATCCAAATTACGCGTGCACAAAGTATAAAGCTAATTTCACCAAATTTGATAATTGAACGCCTAGCTTCGTGAGTTGATATCTCGTGGCGAAATAAGATTCCTAGGCCATTGTGACATTGCAGAACGTACTGCCCCATCAGCCATGACTCGTTACTTTTTAATAGCTTCAAGTGCTTTGATAGTGGTTTGTGACAGCTACATATGTAAAGGTGTCTAGGTCGGTCAATTGAATACTTTGTAAAAAAAACATGGTATGAAAAAATTATGGCAGATGAGCATGCATTATGATCAGAACGGGCTCGGCCGTTTTCTATCTTCCTTATAAGGAAAGTCTCGATATTATTCGATTAATTACATGATTGATTTTGAGGACGCCAAGGAAATAATGCTCGACGCAGAACGTCATATGATCTTCAAGAGGAATGATACCTCGAGTTAGTCAAGATAGGAAGTGTTCATAATATTGCAGCCTGGAGGTTTTGATGACATGAAATCTGAACTTTATGACATGAGAATTGGGCAAACCTGTTCATTTCATTCAGTGAATCTATAACTCATGATTCGAGATGATTTCCAGTAAGCACATCACTATAAGCAAGATATAGCTGCACTACCACAGATTATAAGGGAGGATAGAAGTCGTGGGAATTAAATTGTAACGTATTTAACACTAGAGAACATGCTTTCATTCATTTCGTCAAGCATCCAGCTATACATTGGACTACTACAATTGGCAGATTGGCAGAATGCAACCCGGTTTTGCTATTCGAAAGCAGATTGTATTTGATTTGCAATCCGAGTCACTAATACCAGTTTTGAGAATTTGATACTATTGAGTACGTGATAAGTAATCGGAAAGTAAGGGGAACGATTGGTAGAATGCGACATTATGGAAACGAAACCGTGAGTCATAGGATACGGCATACTTACAAGGGATAGGATACTTAACATCGAAAGCTTCTCAAAAACCTGGTGAATAGAAAGTGTATCTCGGAGACGATGGTGCTCAACTTCGAAGAATTTGGCTTGATGGATTATAGAAACTGTTTGATGGACGATCTTCATGCAAAGGAAGTAAACCCTATTTCTTGCGTCTCTGCTTGTTTATAGTCAGCTGTAGAGATCTTGCTGGTCTGAGAAACGCAAGTTTTCTGAACCGAATTTCACACCTCACTCTCTATGTAAATAACTCTTGTAGCTTCTTTGTACTTCATCATCAAACCCTACACCCTTAGCGTTGAATTGGAAACTTAAAACACATACAGCGCGCGCCATTGGTTTTGGGACACTTCCATTTTTTTAGATTTTTTTAGATTTTTTTTGAACGGCTTCACATATTTTCATTCGGAAAACTGTGTCGTTTAGCTTGATTTCGTGAGGGTCTAATGACGTAATTTCCGTCCCAAATATTACGTGTTTCTGAAAAAAAGTGGAAAATACCAAAACAAGGTGGGTTGCGGTATGACGTATGCAATACGTAATAAACGTTCGCACACGTAATTAACCCTCTAAAGTGTGCCAATTGTGTTGTAAATAAGTTTGTTTTGGCGCGCAGTCTTGCAAGAGCATGTGAGTGCATTTTGAAATTCTTAGACAGTCTGGCACGATGGGTAAAGCTACCGAGCTGACGACGGCCGAAAAGAACATCATTTTGAGGCTTTGGAAGACCAACATGAGCTACAGGAAGATCGCAGAGACTGTAGGACGGGGCAGCGTCAAAATTGACTCGAGAACTTGGCGTCTGATCATCTGCAAGGTTTCAAGTGGAGCTGGAGGCGAAAAAGGTTCGTGATGCGTTGCAATTGCCTGTGAGTGTTCGTACGGTACAGCGCTGCCTCGAGAATACGCCGCGGTCCTATGCTCAAACCCCGGCACGTCCGAGCTCGACTTGATTGGGCGTACGAAAACTCTGATCTGGATGACTTCTAGTGGGCCAACGTGATGTTCAGTGATGAGAAGAAGTGGAACATGGATGGGCCTGATGGCTACAAGCAGTGGATCGACACGAGAGCAAAGCAATCGGTGCCAATTCGTCGACATTCTGGTGGTGGGTCAGTCATGGTCTGGGGCGGCTTCTGTGGAGACCGAAAGACGACGCTGGGCTTCCTCGATGGCCGTGTCACCTCAGTCAAGTACATGGCTACTTTTCATAATGATTTGCAACCTGCGTTCGACATCAGAACACGAATTTTTCAGCAAGACAATGCGGCCCCACATGCAGCGCGCCACACGAGAACCTGGCTCAAGGAGCAAAGTTTTGACGTTATGACGTGGTCCGCGTGCTCACCCGACCTTAATCCAATTTAAAACGTCTGGGGATACATGAGCCGCCACGTCTACGCCAATGGACGCCAATTCCACTCGATACAAGTTCTCAAGAACGCCATCCAGCAGGTGTAGAACCAGCTCCCGGCTTCCTGCCTCCTCACGCTTGTCTCCTCGATGCCGAAACGGGTTCAAATGGTAAAAGAAGCCAACGGAAAGCATATTCCATATTAGCAACGCGTCAAACAGAGCAGAAGATCATTTAATACAAACGTTTCTGCGTGCCGTTCTTTCCTGTTTTAGTCTTCATAACCCACCTTGTTTTGGTATTTTCCACTTTCTGTCAAAAATACGTCATGTTTGGGACGGAAATTACGTCATTAGACCCTCACGAAATCGAGCTAAACGACACAGTTTTCCGAATGAAAATATGTGAAGCCGTTCAAAAAAATCTAAAAAAATCTAAAAAAATCTAAAAAATGGAAGTGTCCCAAAACCAATGGCGCGCGGTATATTTTATATTTGTATCTACAGCACTTCTCAACTCACAAGGGAAAAAAAGACAAAATTTGCGGAGATTTGGAGAATTCAAGAGCCTTTCTAGAAAAGCTCAGATGAAGTGCATGAAAGTACGAGTTCGAGTGGGGGATGCACTTGTTTGTTAGGTCAATCCACTGCCTCATCTCACTTCAGAAATGGCAAGAGACTTTTGGCGGAAATGCAAACTGCTGCATACCACTCACGTGTACTGAAGACGAGTCAGTGGAAGGAATAACTCCATCCAGAAAATGATGGAGAAGCGAATTCGAGGAGTAGAATCGGTCATACTCAAATAATTGAATCTGATTGAATGATTATCTCACCCCATTATTTGATATTTGACTCAAGGGAGCCGCTAAGACCACAGTCCAAACTACTACAGCCACAGTCCAAACTACTACGGCCACATTCCAAACTACTACGGCCACAGTCCAAAAGCACTGTATGAGTCTTCTAATATCACAAATTGGCCATTATTAATTCCTTTTAGGTCTACCCTAGGCTTAGGTTTGAAACTGAGATAAGGGTTAAATTGATAGTCTAATTGAAATGATCATTGCTGCTGAGAGATATACTCAGCTTGTCTCCGATTCCTCTGAAAGGACAATCGACAAGAACACTGCCTTTAGCCTTCCACAATCTTGCATCTTTTGAAATTCCGTGGAGATCTTAATCTACGCCTTCACAATAAAATTTGTAGTGAACAACGTGTCCTCAATCTCGTAGCTTGTACGAGGAATTAGTAACAATAGTGGCTTCAGTGTTTATATTTCTCAACGTTCATGCCACCAGCATGAATATTGGTGATTGCTAAGGCAAAGGTTTACATTTGATCTTACACTAACGATCATATTAGTGACCCTATGTACAGTAGTTTAGACTGTGGCCGTAGTAGTTTGGACTGTGGCCTTAGCGGCTTCCTTGACTCAACTATGGGCTTAGTGAGTCTAAGGCTGTACTGTACCATACCATGAAAACTCCGACATACAGTTAGGTTCTGACACGGGTTCCGACATGTTCCAGAGAGGTCTACTATTAAGAAAGGATCTACTGTTAAGGAAACTATAAAGCAGGACGCTAATAAGCTACTCACTGTACCACTGCCGTTGACATGGCCGACTTGGTGTTGGCTGGCACCAACGATTCAATGCTCATGTTCGGTGTGCTGTCGTCTTCTTGACGTGTACGAGCGTTTATTGGAGTCTTCTGCAATATGCAGTATTTGCATCTCTGACTTGGCATTTGTATACTACTCAGAAATACTTCTAATAGTATATTATAGATTATATTATAGTACTGCTGACTTGGCATTTGCATATTCCTCAGACATATTCCTGAATTATACTATACTGTAGATGTATTATAGTGGGGCATACTTAGCATTTGTATGCTGCCCAGACATATTCCGAAATTATACCATAGATTTATTATACTGGTGCATACTTGACATTTGTATGCTGCTCAGACATATATCTAAATTGTACTATAGATTTATCATAGTGGTGCGTACTTGCCATTGGTATATTGCTAAATCATATTTCTTAACTGTATTATAGAATTCATTACAGTGGTGCAAACTATGTCAGAGTTTTTCACAAAATGCAACATCATGTACCTCTGACTTGGCATTTGTATGCCGCTGAAACATATTTCTAAATTTGTGCCGACAAAAGGGAAGCGTTATTCAGCCCCCACCTTTTCTGTATTCAGCCCCCAGCCTCTATTGATTAATAAAACGCGTGGCTTCTGAGTGGTCATAATACACATTATTCACATACGGTGGTAATATGGTGATCACAAGCGGTGGTAGTTTGGTGAGCATAGCGGTGCAATTTGGTCGATATTCTGTGGAAGCTCACGATGGAGCCATTCTTTGTGTGGACTGGAATACTACCAATCAGCGGATTATTTCGGGTGGAGAAGACCGTAATTTCCGCGTTCGGGATAGTTTTGGGCGCCAACTATTCCAAAGTCCAGTGACCGAATATAACTTCACTTGCCTGGTGTTTAAACGGAGAAACATTTGCTGTGTGCTCATACGATATGCTTCAGCTGTGTGATAAGACGGGATGGCCCTATTCACGTGAAAGACCTCGCTCTGGCTCTTCCGATCTTGGACATCGCATGGGCTTCCGACAGCACGCAGTTGATAGCTGCAGCTGGAAATGGAGCCACTGTGTTCGGACAGATTGCTGATCGAATTCTGACGTGAAACATAATCGAGGTCAAGTTGGTAGATCCTCGTAAAATCCACGTGCATGACGGCATGAACGAAACCCTGGAAGAGATTGATTTCGCTCGAGATCGTGTCATTGAGATGTCTGTCGGGTATGGCTACATGATCGTCTATACTGCGACCCATGATTCATATACAGCTCGTCGAATCGGAACACTTTCGCATATATTTGATCTCCAGACCACTGTCAATTTGATTGTACAAAGTCAGCAACGTTACCTCACAGTCGACAATCCATTGGAATACAAGTGTACTCTCAAATAAGGAAGCAGCTCTACTCTCCAAAGTTTCCAAAATGCATTCGGAATTCCTGAACAAACTGAATCTCTCTGGACACAGAAACGTCGGGTATGTCGGATCATTCCGATCCTTAAACGATTCGGGCGTTTTATATCACTACAGAAAAGCCTCTTCCGATAGTATTGTCTCATGCCCTGGATATCTAACAGCTGTATTTATCGAGTTTTGGTCTTTTCGAAGATCGAAGGCTTTACTTTATGGATTGTAATCGTGATTTATATATCTCACGCACCATGAAGAAAGGGTATGTGAAGCTCCATGGACAAGTAGATACCGCAGTCTCGAAGGATTCAACCGAGATATTATTGGCATCGCTGATAGTAAACTCGTTACTTGGATGTATGCCAATATGGTTTTTGTGGATCGAACTGTTCTCACAGAAGTAATTGAGTTGCAAGATGGAAGTAACTTTTTAAAGCTTCCCACCATCACAAGCTTTACGGGATCCAGTATCACCGCCAGGCGACAGGATGGAAACATCCATAGCAGCTACCATTGCTCCATATCCCCTCATGATTTACGAATTCACATAAGCCGCGACTGGGATAAAGCTGTTCGATTCTGACGATACGTTAAATTCAAAAGCCTGTGGACTTGTCTCGCTGGGATCTCCTTGATTAATGTCACGCAGATACTGCCGAAATCGCTCTGGCTGCGATCGAATGCATCGGTAAACTCTATTGCATCTTACACGTGAAGAATATCGTGTCTGATGAAGGCAGAAATGCAAAATCGGCTTTGTATTGATCTATCATGCCGTCAAACTGAATCTTCATCTTTTTCACTGGAATCGTGCTTTAGCGATTGCTGTTAGATACATTACCGATGCAGGCAAACATATCGATACGGTCTTGGATTATCGAGGACGCTTTCAGCGGCCAACCGATTGCAAGAGACCGAAAAAACCTTGTTGCAATATGGTGATCAAGTACGATTGGACTGGAAAAGCATTACAATGAAGAAGGCTATAGAGTTAGAACAAGAGCATCAAAGTGTATTCAAGGCTAGCCAGGAAAAATAGAGACATGCTATTGCGTACAGCTCTTTTACTTTGTTCAGTTGCCATATTTACATTCGTCTATGCGTGTCAGAACTCACAAAACTCGACGTGACTTTCGATATGACATCTAGCGGGTAAATTGGTTGACAAGAAGCCAGTTATGGGTGCCAGTGCTTCCGGTTCTGATGGTGCTGCTGGTGTTTGACGACAGGTTCGGGCATTGTGGCCTGCCTCCTTGCATACCCGCAGAGGCCGTGAAGCTTGGTCAAAACTCCCGTGTCATTGTCTGCGTTGGACCGGAGTATCAAGAGTAGCAGGAACATACTCAAACTGCGATGGAACTCGCTGCGTTGACCTCGTTGGCCTGCCACGTGTGCGCACTTGCACAGGATCACGCATATTGGTTTCTGGTACTGCCAAGACATAGTCAAGCAGTACGCGCTTTCGATGATTTGCAGCATCATTGTAATCATCTGCAATTCTTTTCAATGCGGCCTCGATTCCAACCGGAACAACCTCAACCTCGATTGGCGTTGGAGTTGGCTGTACCAGCCACCAATGCTTATCGAAATCATTGACATACAGTGGTGCCAGTTGATAGCGAAAAGCATGGGAGCAAGGAAAGCCCATCGTGGATGTCAACAAGCCTAGGTACATTTGGGATATAGTTAGTCGCAGCCAGTTGATAGCAAATCTTCGAAGTCTACAAACCTTGACAATTACCATCATTGGTAAGCCGCTGCTGGTACTGCCGATGTGCACCGCGCAGCGCTGCTACAGAAATCTTTCCCATTACCTCTGCAAACATCGTACCAAGCTGCATATTGACAATAGCCCGCTGCTTTGCATTTTGCTGCACAACTACAGCAAGCTGACCTTCGCAAGCAAGGCGGACTGCCGAATCCACTGATAGTAAATCACCTGCAATGAATGAATGAATGAATTATGATTTCTAAGAAAAAGTCATAACAGCTTGAAAATATACCAGTTGAAACAGAGATCCATTTTTTAAGAGAAGCATGGGCGCTCTCCACCCGAGATGTTGTTACATGCCCATAATGATGCTTATTACGCAGAAAAGCAGTAACAAATCGCTCCTTGTACACCAGCCAAGTTGTCTCAAGGTAGCTCATCGAAGCTGCAGGGAACCTGTCATGCATTACTGCAAGTTGGGTCTCAAAATCTGCCATGGTCGTGGCAGCAACAAGCTCGTTCCAAGTTTGGTTAAATTCTTGCCAGGCTTCCGATGTTTGAAATGCTGTCCTTTGCTTGGCAAGAATGTTTTTGTTGATATGCCAGCGGCAAAGCAAGCAAGATGCATTTGGAAATGTATCTGAAAGAGCGCTCATCAGCGCAAGCTCCTGATCTGTGACAAAGGTGAGCACTGCATGTTGTAGACCATATCCTTGAAAGACTTCTTTAACATGTCGCATTGCCCATAAATAGTCTGTCAAAGTCTCATTCCGCATAAAGCAGTATGCGAAGGTGAAGGTGCTATTTGTTGCTGTGACACCGATAATATGAAGGAGCGGGAGTCCATATTTGTTTGTTTTATAAGTTGCATCAATAAGCTGGTCACAGCCAGCGCTGTACTTGTTGGACATCGCCTTTTCAGAAGGTGAAATAATCAGCAG
>CACSLJ010000545.1:0-11072 GCA_902706625.1 Albugo laibachii | reverse complement strand
TATCGCTTACGTTGCTATTCATTCAGTAATGGACTGTCAGTAGTGCATTATCTGCGCTGTCAACTTTTGTGAAGCAACAAATGTAGTTAAAGTCTGCCGACTCGGAGACCACCGCGTACTTGTTTGGAGGTTGTGATTTGTGCGACCCAGGGCCCACTAATGATCTTTACGCCTCGATCCCTTGTGCAATGGTTCGTAGATATCTGTCTAGGATGATTGTGTTCCGCTCATTGTGTATGCTGAAGCCTACGATTGAACAATAGGCAACTCACCAGCAATGAACAAAATGACTTCCCCCTCCCCTTCGAAGGCGACATTCCGGAGTGATGCATCGAAATTGCTACGTGTTGGTACTTGGTGGATCAGCCGCAAATCCACTTGACTCCACCATGCGAATTTGAGAGCAAAAGAATGCGCAAGGTGTTTGGAAGCTCTATCACAATTTCGTTGTGCTCACACAACCACATACCAGGGGCATGGAATGTATTTATTCAGTGAAATACGGAGATGCTGGGTTCGGCCGGACAGTCTTTGATGATTTTCACGTCTTGTATTTGAAGTAGTGGAGGTGGAAGGATATTTTGGTAGATGGCGATCGCTCCGAACCACACGTTCGCGATCAGACGTGCGTCATTAATGGACCGATTTCAGTTCTCATTCCGTCACAAGAAAGTGACTTTTAGACAAAGCATTATTTCGACCATCAACCCGCTCTTATTAGGAGGTATTCCTCACTTCATTGGTGATAGAAGCTCGGGTTGAAGATGACTAACTTTGGGATTGCGGTGGGGACACGACTGATAGGACGTACATTGTCAACTATATCCCTCCTCAGGTAGGCACATGGAATATTTCGGTTGAATTAAATGCCACTTTATTGGTCAGGCTGTTCACATCCTGGGCTCTCCTTTCCAATCAGCGTTTTGGCTAGCCCTGATGCATTTGCGAGCAAGCGATCCGGTGAGCTCATGTCTGTAATAACGACTGAATACCGATATCTGTCGTCGAAGCACACAATACCGGCGTGTGTTGGTGGATCCGCGTGTAAGATTTCTTCGCATGAGACCAGCGGCTTTGGCATTCTACACCGAATACACGAGAAGCTCAGGCGACTAGAATCGAAGAATTGGAGCCAGACAAAGCTTTTGAGTAGATTCAGCAGTACATATCGGACTGGAAGAACGACATGGAAGAGTGCGAAGAAAAAAAAAGACCTTTCACATGTTCGGATTCGCTCACATCATAGAAGAATTCATCGCTTGGATGCAAAACATGCTCTTGGATGTCGAAGCATTCGCTAAAGTAAGGTCCATCGTCCCATCGTCCCAACGTTAAACTCGCGAGAGTATTTATTGAGTAAGCGCATGAGATGGGCTTCTAGTAGGTCAGTGTGAATCAGCCTCAAATAGAGAATCAAAGAATGCTGAAAGACCTTAAAAACTCCAAAGGATGTCTAGTGGTACGTGACGTCTACGATCATCGTGCTCGAGTGTCAGGCTTTCGAAAAAACGCACCCTTTGATTTGGTCTCTACTGGCGATTTTGCACAAAACCGCCACTGGAGAGGCATCATGGCACAGAAAGGGACGTTAACTACGCCGAAGAAGAATCCGACATAGCATTTGGGTGTGCTTTTGACTCGGAATTCCTATCGCTTCACTTCAGAAATCACCGAGATTTGCGAAATAGCAGAAAACGAACAAGAATCGGAGCTCCGTTTGTATGAACTGAACTGGGAAATGACTTCTTTCATCGCATAGCTACCAATGAGTCTGGAGCTGATGGAGAAGGAGCACAATCAATGGCGAAAAACTTGGAAGTATCGTACCTTTGCTTGAGATCTAAGAGAAAAACTCTGAGCATTTCGTGACTCACCAGATCGACGCGAAGACTATGAGCGCCTCGTCCTATCCACCCTGAGTTTTAAGCTTCAGTGACCGATCTTCAGATTGGCCTCTTCTTCGTCAATGAAGTTGTGGCGATGTTGAGCAATATCCAGCGTAACTAGAATTATCTGGAGCCTCTCTTCTTTCAGTCCGACGAAGCCGCCACAGCTTACGCTAGACTTTGTAAAAATCGACACATCAGTCCGGGTTATCGTGTGGGAAGCCTAGCAAACATGCAATGTGAAGCAGTCAAGTACAAAATCAGACCTTGACACTCAACGTCCAGTATCCACGAAATTGTGGCTGGAGTTGACCTGGAAGTTGTAGACTTTGTAGAACCGCTCAAGCTTGAAGGCAAAGCGAAGATGTCCCTGAATGTGATTTTACCCGCCATGTGGAGCACGCTTTCACAGCACATTGCACGATCTCAATAGTCTTGTAGAAAGATGTCACGTGTGGCCTGGATCAATCAGAAGACTCTACCGGGAAGGTAATGGATGCAGCTCAGATAATCCTTCTTGCTGGAGTGGAAGACCCAAACAGCTTTCAGTGGCAATCTCGATTAGAGCATCATTTCTCCCCGGCTCAGAATAGCTTTCTCAAGCGTGAAAAAGCTTTCAGCGGCCGTCATGATGAAAGAATTCAAATCCTCATATGAGATGCTGGAACGCCCTACGACTTTGTGTACCGGAGATGAATTACAGAAGTATGCGAAATTTATTTAAAAGCCTTGCTATGTCACGATCGGTGAGATGGTTTGATGAAGTTAATCCGGAAGTTCTATGGGTGTGTTCCGTGCAATCCAAAGCTGTTTGTGATGCGTGTAAAGCAGACGACGAGGTCTTATTGTTGGAAGAAGATTGTATCAACTTGGATCCGACAGTCGGCGCTTTTATCACCATGAATCCTGGATCGATAAGGGCTTCCCGAAGGCGTCAAAGCATTGTTCCGCATGATGACGGTCATGATCCCCAATCTGATGCTGATTTTTTGTGATAACATGTCGATGGCCGCGAAATTTATCCATGCAACAATCCTGTCGTCGAAATTCTACGGGCTGTACTGGCTACTGGGGCAACTATAGCCATTCTGAATTCACCGTGACCCGATTTCATGTTGAATTTCGTGCAATACATCATTCTTTCACAATTTCGCGGAATCATCGAATTAATTAGCATTCACAATGGTTCCATCCAGAGGGCTATGCAGACCGAGTACGATTGGATAAAATCAACTCAGTTGCATGAGTCGACGTTGGGATCGAAAAAAAAGAACCAGACCCAAGTCCACGGCACAGGGCGCAGAGGGAACCAATTCGGTCTATCAAGAGAAGAATACCGACTGCGGGACGAACGCGTTTCAGACAAACTCAAGAAATGGGAGAAAGCACAGCGCACAAACGAATGTGCAAGCCCCAGATGCAGTACCGTCTCCCACGAAAGCATTGCTACACGAAGGAAACCCGATGCCTTGTATTTCATCCGATGTATACAATGCACGAATCACAGCAGGCGTATTCAATTTACATGTGCACGGTCACGAATTCCATTCTGGTCAGGAGATTATTCTTAGTCCTGAGCATTTCCCTCTTCTCAAAGAGATTCCGTGGAACGAATATGTGATTGAGGTGTTTCATCCTTCAGATGAATACATAAAAACCACTTTGGAAGACGACCCACTTTGTGCTTCAACCACAACTTGCACTGGGTCCAGTCATTCGACAAACCAAAATAGTACCGGGAATAGTAACATGACTTCCGGAGGAATGAAAGCAAGTACAGACGCTTCACGACGGCAAAAAGCATCCATGTATTCACTGTTTCAAAATTCGACCGAACAAGATCCACGTAATCATTTGCTGTTGGAAATTCCGCACAACACACACACTTTGACGCTGAAGGGAAAGGTCCAAGTGAGTATTCTTAAAGAGATTGCGACTTTTTTCAATCTGCAACCATTTAAAGATGTCGTCATTCGCTTTGTACCCAAAGATCAAGTAGAAGCAGCTTTTGTAGAAATTTCACTCAAAGATCAATTTATTTCACGTCGGGATTTATGGTATCTAAAACGATCCCTGACCGGGAAGCCGGTATCGGTGGGGAAGAATGTTCGCGTTCATGGTACGAGATGGCAAGTGATGGATGTTCATGCTTCAAAAAGTGAAGAGCAGGCCGTGAGTGGAGTGATTTCGGAGCATACAAAGCTTTCGTTGCGCTCAAAAACCTCGCGTGTCATGTGGCTAATACAAATCAGCCCGGAGCTATGGGATCTCGCAAATTCTGGCTACATGTATCTAGAAATCTTGGTGAACGTAGTCCATCATGTGTTACAAAAATGGATTCGGCACAAAGTATCACATAGTTTGACGATTCTTTTCTTCGCACGAAGCTATTACCCTGAAAATGAGAAAGAAGGGAACGAGAATAGCGCTGAGAATACATTTCACGAATCTTCCAGATCACTTTTCAATATTGCCTCAAAGAAGAAGGATACTCAGCGCGTAAACCCACAAGATTTGAATCGTAAATCAGGCATGCATTGCACCTCAACTGCTTCCGAAAGAAAAGCTGCATCTTCCTCCATGCCCATATGCGTTGATGAAGAGAACCGCAAGTATCAAGATTTTTACAAAGTTGTTATTTTCGATAGTACCATCACTGATGTTCAGCCTCTACTAGTCAAACTGAAATGTGAATTGAATGACTTTCCTCGTGTTTGTGGATGGCGATCGCCAAAATTCTGGAATGACGAAACATCCAGCAGCACTTCAATTTCTCAGTCACAACAACATACCCGTGACGGGGTACCTGCAAATGCACAAGATGGCAATCTACTCGAAGCGATCAATATCGTGCTCAATATATTCGATAAACACCACATTGATCGCCATCTTGCTCGCACAGGACAAAATGTTGTTATTGCCACAGCCGGAAATGGTATATTCAAGGTGAACAAACAATTATCAGAGATCACCGAACAAAGAATGATGGATCACGGAATCGGAATCGATATTATCTGCTTATCTTCACCTCCACTGCATCGTTGTCCTTTATTCATATTCAAACAGCCTGTTGTTGCCACCGATTCCCCGCGAACCACCAAAGAAACACAAGATGACTCAAACATTTGTAGCTCTAGCCAACTGCATAACAATTTTTGCTGCTGTGCTGGGAATCAAGCAATTATCAAATCAGTATCACAAGTGAGAAGATCAAGGACGGGCTCAATGGACACAGTTCAGGATACACAACCCAATCCACCTTCCATGTCATATCCACGAAATCAACGATTGTGCAAACATTGCTGCCGTCGACTTGAGAAACCGGTGTCTCATGTAGTTCCATTGTGGATACCTGTCACATTTGTCCAAGACGTTCTTCAGTCACACCCTTGTCGACTTGATGATGATTTATTGGAGAATTGCGATATCTGCTCACCGACGCATGATACATGTTTTGAACCGCTTCCACTGTGTCGAATGGTGAAGAAGAAAGAAACGATCATGAATCTAGAATCCTCTCAGCTGCCACACTCATTGGAATATTTGCTAAATCTTCATCACCCGAGCCAAACTCACTCAGATCTCGACAACCATTTAGCTCAAATCAAATCGATCGGCCAGAGTGCATACTCAAACGAGTCCTTACAAAAGTCGAACCACGATATGCAACTTGATGGGACCAATGCGATATTACAGATCAAAGAAGCTCAAGAAGAGTTTTTGAGAGCAAGGGCACCATCAATTGAAACGAATGACGATGAGATGTCTTTATTAGCTTCTTTGGTCTCTCAAAACAAGTACTCCTCTCCACATAACACATCTTTGCTTCAGCGATTTCAGCGTTATGACGATCAGATATTCCAACCCTGCGAGGGGAAGGAAAGCCTTTTCTTTCTACAAACACCCAGAACTCCCGACCATGATCGTTTGTTGTTATCACCACTGCAGCGCCCAAGTTCTGGAACAAAACATCTGAATAGTACCTGCGCTATCAACGTCCCACATCTCACACCCGGCATGCGGACTAGTACTCATTCTGTGGTAGACAATCAGCGGTGGAGATTAAATCATGGGAGCTACTCTGGATCCGCTGGTCATAGTGTAGCTGCAAGTGCTGGAAGTAGCATTAATGAATATCACTGCGCGGAAGGAGTTGATCCTCATTACTCACACCATCCAGGAAATGAAAGCACGCTATATGGGGCTTCATCACCGCACCCTTACTCTGATTGTACCTTGGCACTTTCGGTATCACCCGCAGCCCTTGGCAAAGCTACTTTGAAACCTGTAACTGACGATATAAATGGAGGGAACTCTGCTTTTGGTTCCTTGCCCAACGCGGGAATTTTGGATCACTCTGCAGGTGTAAGTGGAGTCTATGGAAGCAGCTATGGAAATAGTTACAAAGTTGAAGGTGTCACTGGTGACAGTTTATTCCGTTCTCATGCTGATTTATATAAGCAACTCACTAGCAATCATCGGCGCTGGAGTCAACTCTATAATAAAAGAGATCCATTTAAACTTGTTCGAACGACATTCCAATGGAAGAGTTTGGTTTTCCCAGCTCTATTACCGCTCACGACCGACTATTTTCCTAGTCCAAAGGAATTGAAAGCGCACTACACCGAATCATTTTATAGTATCACATTACCAGAGCGTGAAGAGCAGAGTGGAGAGACATATCAGGATTACCGTGAGCTAGTGATGGAGATGATCGCACAGCGCTTTTCTCAGGATTTCCAACTTGTGACGAAAGAAGGCATTTCCCCCTTTCAAAATATAGTGGATGGCGCTCCCACAAACGAGACACAGGACAGTGTATTCCGCCTGAGTATGGGGCATCGAATACACGAGATCACGTATAATCAGGAAGCACAAACGATTGATGTGAAGCGATATCAGCAACGGGCTGTGGCTCTTTCAGACGTTGATATCATGGAGTATCGCTACTCGTTATGGTCACCTGTTTGTGACAAATTCCTCGCGGCCACCCAGGAATTTCGAAAATATTCGAGAAGTGAGTACTCATGGAACTACCTCGACCAATTGATTTGCGGCTATTACGATGAGATGAGTGAAGTGATCAAATATAAACGAATCACGTATTGTATCGTGCCACCGTCATTTGAAGCTGGTAAGGCGAATATACATTTATGGAAGCTTTTTAAAGCACATGGGTCCTAACTATTTGCTCAGAATCTATTCTAGAATACTCGGAGCGCTTTTCTAAATTTCAAGACTATCTCAAGTCGAGAGCGGGTAACTCATCAACATTCCCAACAATACAAGCTCGAGCAGAATGGCGAGCAGGAATGAGTATAAGCGGACAGGACGCCTTTAAAAGAGTACGTCAAAAAGTGGTCAAGATCCCACTGCACGCAAATGACACAATGACTCAGTACGTTACTAGAGACATTTTGATTGGCGCACTGAATACTCAAAAAACTATTCTTGGTATCATGTAGGCAAAACTGGATCTTGCTGAGATTAGACACCGAGTTATCCAGCACTCAGTGCTATCACATCGAACTACAATGGATGGTGTGCTGCAGTTCCATGGTGGAAGACTTTATTCTTGGGTTATCTCGCCGGGCAAAACAGCTGGGTCTCGATTTTCTACAAGTACCAGCTTACGGAATCTCACCAAATCTGAATATGCACCCGATACTATGTCCAATCTTTATTGCGATGCAAGAGCAGCAACAGCAGCGCGTTTTCGAAAGTGCTCTCGTTGAACACTTAAACTATTGTCCTCAAGGGCTGCAATTGACCCCGACTAATCAGTTTGGTCGAAGTGAAGAGTATCGGATTATTCATATCGAATATGTTGGATGGACTCGAAAGCGCCGTGGTTCTTACTATCGGCAGTACATTCATCGTGTACTTCCTTGTTACATCCGTATGACTCAGACGGGAGTCATTTGGATTTCAAGCTGCCAGCAAAAACTCGAGGATTTTCAGCAATTGTACTATAGTATCCTCCAGACAATCGATGCTACTGTCGCGGCTTCAACATCGCTCGAAGTAATCTTGCAAGCTGCTTTCGAGAACATTGCGAACACGCCCGATATTAGTGATGCTCAATGTCCAGATGCAAATGCAGCCAGTGTCGACAATTACGACAAGGGATCGGAAGGAATGGCATGATATCTATCCCTTTGTGCTTATGTTTCCAGCAACTGAATCAAGAGTCAAGCTGGATACCCCGTGTTAAAGAAAGTATTGATTAAGTGGTAAATGTGCTGGATTTTGAATCTCATAACATAGATAATCTAAGCACTAATCAACTTTACGACACCTTTATCGTTCTCCTTGGACCATTTTTCCAATTTTTTGAACATTGCTGCAGAATCTGCTTGACCGGTGACGATGATTTCCTTTTTCTCAATAGAACATTCGACATCCAAGACGCCTGAAGGGATAACGAAATTTGTATTAGTCCACAGGTCCTAGCATCAATCATAAGTATCAATATGTACCAGGCATAGCTTTCAAGATCTCCGTACACGCGTTCGAACATAGCTCACATGTCATACCAACTTCGAACTTTGTTACCGTCATCGTTATTTACTGTTAATAAATTGTAAAATGAGGTACCCGAAATCTTGTTCCATCCGTTCTATTTTTCTCTATAGAGTGTATACTGGTGGTCTGCGTCAGAGTATCAACCGAATTGGTATAGAGATCCGAATACAGCTGTTTCGTGATTTTACATCAAGTATCCAAGTCAAACTAGCCGGACATTTTAATTCCGAATTTGAATCCACATTGAGATTTTCGAAGGTGAGTCGTGCGAGTATTTTCAGGTGGAAAAGAATTGAAACTACAGTACTGCACGACGTATGTACGTATTGTCTCCGCACGCATTTATATCGACATTAATGTAAGGCATAATAACAAATGACATGAGTACCTACTGTAATCCCAAAGCTTAGTGGCACAATAGGAGCTGTAGAAAAAACAAAAAAATCGAATTTGGAGCTTTGACCCCACTCTAGGAAGTGACTTCGGAAGGATGAATTTTAAGTGTATGATATGTACCGACGACTTTAGACAAACATGACGCGCGCCCAATGTGCTACCTAAGATGCATCGGCCAAGTCTACCACACATTTTATTACTCGTCTTGCACGACTTGAAAACAAAGCTTGCGATCTATAACGAGAAGCGGTTCGTACTCAGCTGCTCTCAACATGCAAGTATTTGCTTGCTGCGGTAGCCTTCATATAAACACGCGATCAAAGCACGAAGGCGGTTTTCAACACAGGAAATTAGAATGAAAATTTGAAGCTAGCTTCCATGCATCGACATCAAATTAAATTTTGGATAGAATCTGTCTATTGTGGGCAAACATTTCGGCTGAGATACTGGTCGCTTCCGTGGGAATGGGCGCCGCGCTACGCAGACGTTGACAAGGGGCCGATATCATCAAATCAAGGCTATTGAGAGGTTGATGCGCAAATATTTTGGCGAAGAAGAAAGTTGATCTGATCGGTAATAGCATGCGTCTGGCTGCTCAAATGGACTCATGTAAAAGGGTTGTTGATGGCAGAGAGTGTAACGGAACGAAATGAAACTTGGAGAAAACTCACATCATATTGTGTTGCAGAATATTTGTCATATAAGGAACCTTGTCCGTCAGAAATGTAATGAATCAATTTATGAACTTTCTTAATGTGTATTATCACGTGGAACTCACTGAAGTATGAGCGACTTTTCTGGTACATAATTTGTCAATGTGGAAGTATCACAGCCATTTTTATCGAGCAAATCACGAGTTGCACGAAAGGTGTGCTCCCAAAATCACCCACATACCGGGTAAGTAGTCGTGGTATTGGGTGCACTGGTAGGACTTGTATCTTCTCAAGGAAGTACTTTGCAATCTCTTCCTCCGCGAAAAGATTTCGACGACTTCAAAAAATGCGGCACGTTTTACGATTATGGTCTGTTATGGTCGATCATCGCGCAGTGAATACCACTCGTATTCTTTCTTTTTGAAAAGCCCGCAACATGCGTCAACTCGAGCCAGCATCAGAGAAAAGGGCTGACCCTAACAGCACCAGCAATGCAACAGCTCTCCATCGCTTGGTCGATTACCATATCTACTCACATACAAAAATCATCATGTAACAAGTGCACACTGGGCTGGATACTCCAGTCTTACTCGTCGTCAGCATCATTGCAGTAAATATGGCTTGCCAATTTGCCTAGGCTCTCTTGTAATCAAAAGATAGAGATGGTTTGATGGAATAAATGAGGACCCGCACGTACGGAACTGAAGCGTTCTGCAAGTATCGATTCGAGCAGAAAAGAAGAGTTCGGGAGGGATGAATATATATGGCAGTATCCAATGGTAAAAGTAGCACTCTGTAACATTCGACGATTTGTCTGATGCTATCTCGATTAGACTTCTCAGAGACCGTGGCATATGCGAATGATGGAGATGTAGTACGTGTCACACATCTTGTACTTACTCGATTCAGTACGTGAAATACAGCGTGGTTACACCTTTCGATACCATAAAAAAGCATTTTGACCATTTGAATACAGAAGAAGATTCAAAGCAGGCAATTCGAGCATCAGTAGATATGTCACGAAGAAGTGCGGTGTGTCCAGGTGCTGCAGTATCAATTATGTTGTTAACCACAGCATGGATCGTTACCTCTAGCAGCCTTGAGGGGGACCAATTACCGTGAGATACCGTTTATCTATCAATGTGTATGTTATCATGCAACCGAAAGTTCTCGACAAGTAGCGATACATCCACAAAACCCGCAAAATATCCGCTAGTCCTCTGACTAAAGATTAGATCTTCATATATAAGCGAAGGGCGCTGATGTGCGTTCGTTACGATTTATAATCGCAGTGAATAGCGCGAAAATGACGTGGTGGGGTTCACTGCACTTTGCAATACCATTTCGAGAGAGGCATCGCTCGTTTTGTGGCAACTTCATTCTTCCGCCCGTCTGGGATTGGTCGTCTTCAACTAGCTCCAGACCGCTCTACTGGTGCTTTATTTGGGACACATATGAGAATTTCCGACGACTCCCCAGCTCGAAAACTTGCACCAAGAAAGTCCTATGCGAGAAGGCAGAGATACTTTCCAAGGAGCTGGGAGCCCAATTGCGCACTTTTGGGAATCGGAATGCTCGACGCCCTGTGATGTCAACGGTATGCCCGTTGAAT
>CACSLJ010000544.1:0-11143 GCA_902706625.1 Albugo laibachii | reverse complement strand
CTATTTCTTAGTTTTAAAGAGACAATTTGCGTATAAATATGACTATTTAGATGCATTTTTTTTAAATTAACAATATTCAAGACTATTTTTTTGTGATATATTTGTTCAATTAAATGAATAAATTTCTTTAAAGTTAAAAAGTTATTTTTAACTTTATTTAATCTTATTAACTTTCAATATAAAAAAACCTTTTCTAAGTAAGATAAAGACATTTTATACAAATAATATTCAAAATTAAAGATAGAGCTCTCCTGTTGGTGCTGAGCTCTAGGGCTCATGGCCTCCTCGACCTGGGCCAGCTCTTGCCTTGCTAGAAGAGCATGCCTTGCTAGAAGAGCTTGCCTTGCTTCTTGAGCTTGAGCTTGTCCCCTATTGCCCATTAGCCCCCACTGATTTGGTTTTACTGCCTTCTTTCCTTCCAAGAAAGTAGAAGCGCTGCAAATCTTTAATATATCATTAGTAATTAAAAAGGGTAATTTATTTAAAAGAAGTCTATTTTTAAAGAAGTTGAATAAATTATTATTTAAATTATCCTTTATTTTAAATAAGTTATTATAAATAAAGAAGAAACTATTAATTTTCTGGTATATTTTTGTAAGGCAGCTCTGCTGAGCTGCGTAATTATTAAATATCTTAGTTTTAATATAAATATAAATAGCTAATAAATAATTTAGATTAGCTAAAACAATATTTATTTTTTTAATGATAGAAGCCATAGTATTATAATATGAAAAATAATGTTCATCGCTTGCATTAAATTCATATATATTTAACATTCTGTTGTATAAGATAATTTTGGCCAGCTGAGCTCCTTTAGCCCCCTCCTTAGAAGCAGCGCTCTTAACAAGTTGTGTATGCAAGGCAGGCTTGGCTTGACCTGGCAAGGCTTGACCTGGCAAGGCTTGACCTTGAAGCACTCTCTGCCTGCCAGCATGAGGCAAGGCTAGTGCTGCCTCCCCTAGTGCTGGCAAGGCTTGACCTGCCTCATGCCCCCTCAGGGGCACAGCTAGAGCTGGCAAGGGCTGACCTCAACTTGCTAGAGCAAGGCCTCCCCTCCCCTCTCTTTTTGGTTGTTGTTGCCTTGCACTTGCAGTGGCTAGCACTGCCTTGCTCTCCTCTGAACCCTGCCTTATTTTTAAAGACTTATTCGGTAAAAGTAATGCTTTTACTCTATCATTAAAATTAGATGATATAAACATCTGGTTTGCATTATATAAATAAAAAGTAATAATAACTTTGTTATTAGTATGTTTTAAATCACCTTTACCTAAAAAAGCTTTTTTGCTAGATAATAATCTATATCTCATTGGTAAGGGGCTTGCTCCTTCTTTCAAGGCCTTCTTGCTATAAGAGGAGCTTGCTAGAGCTGTCCTATATAAATTAGAGAGCTGCGCTGCGGCGCTGCCTTTTTCTCTCTTGTGCCCTTGCCTTAAGTTGCTTGCGTTGCTAAGGCTGTTTCTTAAGAAGCATGGCTCTTCTTGCCTTGCAGTAGCAATCTCTTTAGCGCTGCTAAAAGCCCCCAAAAAGGACTTATTGGTTGCAGGCTTGCCATAGAGCAAAGCACCTCCACTTTTGCTAAGTAGGAGCTGCGGCAAGCCTTTGCCGCCTGCCTGCCTGTTACAAGCCTTGCTCCCCTTTTTTTGCTGTGGCGAAGCCAAGAGCAGTCCCTCCTTTAGGTAGCTTTGCAAATGAGAGAAAACTGGCTTAAATTTTAATCTAATACCATAGTTAAAATAACATTTAAACAACTTCATTAGCAAAATATCTGCGACTGGTATGGTTTTGGGGTAATTTTTATTATAAGTGTAAATACTATTATACCATTCTTGTGATGCAGGTACAAAGTGACGGTACTTGTTCACCTTTTCTAGAATATTATTCTGGCTTCTAGCGAAGCAGTTGCTCCTTTTTTTTGCCTTGCCTAGGCTCGTGCACTTATAAAGAAGAGCAAGCCTCCTTTTATTCAATGGCTGCGCACTTTTCGTGCACTTATTGCTCTGCCGGCTCTCTATTAATAAGGGCGCCAAGGGCAACCCCTCCTTAACGTCCTGGTCTGCACGCAATGGCAAGGCTGGCCTTTCTCCCCTCAAAAGCCCCTTATAAGCACTACTGTCGCACTTGCTGACCTCGCTCTCTCATTTGCAATGCCTTGCTCATTCTTTGGTTAAAAAACCACACTCTCTGCCCCCCTTATTTTGTAAAATTTATTATAACTTTAGGTGGGCATTATTTTATTTTACCTGAGCTTATTTCTAGCTAAGCTATTACATTAATATTTAATGATTCAAGATTATTTATGATTATATTTAATAAAAAGGATGTTGAGAACAATTTAATTTTTTTTTTAATTGAACCAGCCGCAGTGGCTAGTTCACCCCCCCATGACGTTTTCCTCCCTCCTTGACCCCACTAGCCACTGCTCCTTGACCCCACTAGACCTGCTTGGAGCTTAGGCTATGTGCGGCCTTGCGCGCTATGTGCGGCCTTGCTATGTGCAAGGAGCCTCCCTCTCTCTACTATCTGCCTCCATCCCTTTCCCCCATGTGCTAGACCTTTGCACAATGGCTTGTGCAGGCAGGCTACCCCCCCCCCCCCCTTGCGTTGCCCGAGTACAAGCTTACACCTGCTCGCCTGGCTCTGCAAAACTGTTCCTGCCGTAGCGCTTCACTTCTTGCACTGGTCTCGCTACGCACCCCTGTGCAAAAAGCTTAGCTTCGGCTACAGCTGGCTTATAAGACCCACCTCTTCTCTGCCTTGCGCAAAGGCTGCACAGCTCTACGGCTGGCTCCACTCTTCAAGGCAGGCGCAGTGCTAAGAAAGAGCTGTGCTCTCCTCTGGTAAGAGGTTAGAGCTCTGCCTGTTCTTGAAGCGTACCGCTTCATGCGTACCTGGCTGGTTCAGTTAGACCCTTGCACTACGAGCTCAAGAGCCTGCCTCTTCTAAACTGCCAGAGGCTACTCACTTAATCAGTTGCCTATTTTGGTCAGCAAGAAGCCAGCTCTGCACTGGCTCTGCTTCTTGCCAGCCTAGCACAAGTCATATTTGTCTTGACCCCTGTGCTCAAGCACAAGCTGATCGCTAGCACAGCTAGAAGAAGAACTGTACCTTGCTCAAGCAGCTGCCCTCTTTGCAGTTCTTTGCTAGTTCTTATGCTACGGCTCAAGGCAGCAGCTCTCTGGTTCCCTTTTGCAAAGACCTAGCTGGTCTTCTAGGTAAGCTTCGCTTACCTCTGTACCTTGGCTGCTTGGTTCAGTTCCTTGCTAAGACAAGACCTCTTTGCCTGTGCTCATGCTGATCGCTAGCACAGCTAGAAGAACTGTAGGCAACTGGCTAACCCTACTATCTTATGCTAGGCAAAAGAGTCCCCTCTTATGCTCAAGGCAGCTCATGGCTCTCTGCTGTCTGTCTCTGCCTTTGCCTTTGCATTTCTTGGGCAGCAATGCTAAATGCACTGCCTTGCTTGCTAATGCAAATAAAGAAATATCTGCAAATGCAAATGCAAATATCAAATATCTGCAAATGCAAATGCACAGCTAGAGCAAACCAAGCACTGGTTCACCTCTGGTACCTTGAGAACTAGCGCTGGTCTTCTATCGCTACCTCTGAACTAGCCTAGTTCCATTAACCCGTAGGTTGCTAGGCTGCTGATGCAGCACTGCTTGAACTGATCGCCTGGCTTCTGGTTAGAGCAAGCACCTAGCCTGTTGTTTGCTGTTAGCTAGCTACTAGCCTTGCTCTGCGCTCTGGCTGCCTGCGCCTGCGCAGAGCTTGCCTCTAAGAGATGAACTGTTGCAAGCTCTCTAATGCTGTGCTGTCTGTGCCTTTGCCTTTGCCTTTCTTGGCCAGCTAAATGCACAGCAGCCTAGCAAATGCAAATATCTGCAAATGCAAATAAATGCACTGCCTTGATGGCAGCTAAGAAAGAGCTGACCTCTCTTTGCAGCTCTAGCTCTCCCCCCCTTGCTCTGCGCTTGAAGCTTGCAGACCTCTGCACTGTTCCGTATTTGCAACCTCTCTAGCTGTGCTGATGGCTTGATTGCTGTCTCTCTAGGCTCTCTTGGCCAGCTGTGCTCAGCTCTTGCCGTAGCTGCATGCTAATGCAAATATCTGCAAATGCAAATATCTGCCATCTGCAATCAGCACAGCACTGCCAAGCAAATGCAATGCTGCCTAGCTAAGAACTGAACTGCAAAGCTAAACTGGCAAGCCAGCGCCAGCGCTGAGCTACAGCAGACCTGCCTACAGTTCGAGGTAAGACCTCTTTGCAGTGTAAGCAGTGTTCCATCGTACTGCTCTGCTCTGACGCAGCTAAGAGCGCAAGCCTCTGCCTAGTGCAGTTATAAGTGGCCACTTATTTGCAAAGCACTGCCTAGTTCTTAATGTGCTTTGCCACTTTGCCATTCGTTTAGCCAGCGCCACACTTGAGCCTTAACAAGAGCCTGAGAGTTGAGCCTGAATAGTCCTTAACTGTTGCACAGAGTTGCGCAGCCGTGGCTAGCAAGATACGCAAGATACGCTTCATTCGCAAGATACGCAAGATACGCAAGATACGCTTCATACGGAGGGCTGTTTATTTTAGGGAGAGAGAGCCTTAAAAAAAAAACTTTAGTCGTTGAACGTTTTTAAAAAGATTTAGTTCTTTTTTAAAAAAAAGATATAAGTAAAAAAAAGGATCAGCCTACACCTCTGGCTTTGCTCCACTGCCTTTGCAAAGCCTAGTTGCAAAGCCTTGCACGGCTCTTGTTCGTACCGCCCCCCTAAGGGAGCCTGGCTGCCTTGCGCGCCGCGCGCGCGCGGCGCGCGCGCAGCAGTAGCAGACCCCCTGTGCTTCTAGAACTGAACTGGCCTTGCCGCTAAGAAAAGACCCAGCTCAAGTGGTTCTTCTTCTAGTGCTTGCCTGTTCTTTTAGTTCGCTTCTGCCTTTGCTTGGCCTCATGCTACTTGCAAAGCCTGTGGCAGCCACGCTCTGCTGTAAGCTAGGTTCCTTCGTCAAGCACAGGTCTGAGCCTGACTAGAGCGCTTACCACTGCCTTGTGCTTGAAGAAATTGAACTGTAACCTGCCTTCTACTAGTTCGACCTGTGCACTCTTTAGCCCCAGTTCCATGCTTACCTCTCCCAGCAAAGCCTAGCTCTTTCGTACCTGCTTACAGTGCAGAGCGCCCACTCCTTTACTGAGAGAGCCAGCTCTTCCTCTTGCTCATGCCCCCCTAAGGGGGGACCGGCGGAGCCATGAGCTTTGCAACAAGGCATCTGCACTGGTCTGCCTGGCCAGCTCTCTACCTCATTTGCCCGTAGCTCCTTGCACAGGCAGTGTTCCTTGAACTAGCGCTCTAGGCAGGCTGGCCTTATGCTACCCTGGCCACTTAAGAGGCAAGCAAGCCCCCCCCCTAAGGGAGCCTTGTTCCTTTTGTCTCTGCTGTCTAGGGCAGCTGTGCCTTTGCCTTTGCATTTATTGGGCAGCAATGCTAAATGCACTGCCTTGCTTGCTAATGCAAATAAAGAAATATCTGCAAATATAAGCAAATATCTGCAAATATATGAAAATATCCAATAAAGGCAAATAAATGCAAATATCAAATATCAAATGCAAATGCAAATAAATTTGAGCCTTACGTGCATTGCCTACTTGCAAAGCTAGAACTGTTGCTAGCTCTCTTTGCAACTAGCTTTCTTTGCACTGCTAAACTGGAGCCTTTGAAGAGCCTCCATTCTTCAGTAAGAGGCATGCCAGCTCTTAAAAGGCAAGCCCTTCTTTGAAGAGAGCACTGGCTTGGCTTCGCTGAACTGGTACCAGTTATCTACTGTTGCACAAGCAGTTCCTGATATAAGTAGCCTTTGAAGAGTGCTAGCGGCTCTCTGAGGCTCGACTGGCTTGTTGCACTTATGTCAACTTACAGGCACAAGTGCTACAGTTCATCCGCTCTGCGCTGTGGAGCGGCTACAGTTCTACGGCTTAAAGAGCAGGTATGCAAATTTGATCTGGAGGCTGATCTTAAATTTATTATTTAAGATATTCTGAATCTTTTAAACTTCGCTTCAAATAAACTAAAAACCTTTTAGTATTTTTTGAAATTAACTCAATTAAACCCCAAGAAATACTAATAATTGTATTATTATTAGGTAGGGACAAATCCTATCCCTAGCGTAGCTTTTTCAAAAACCCAAGACCTTTCCTTTCGGCATCTTGTGATCATATGCCCCGCTTACGCGACTGATAGACGTGTCTTTCAAACAGTAAAGCAAGATTAAGCCATTAAACTTGACAAGTAATTATTATAAAAATATCCAGCTCTTACCACTCCAAGCGCTCTCACCCCCCCTATATAAATGATCGGCTACCGGTGTAAGAGAGGTGAACTTGCGCATCGCTAGTTCACCGCTACACCTCTTCAAAGGCTCCTTGCCTTGCTGCTTACCTCGTTAGAAGAGCGTTCCTCGCCTAGTGCAGCTTGAGCACAGCTTGACCGCTCTAGGCTGCAGTTAATCCTAACCAAGCTCTGAACTGCAAAGCACTTGAGAAATCTGCACTAGAGCTCACAAGGGCAGATGCAAACCTAGAGTGGTGCTATGCTCTTGCGTAGCTAGAGCCAGCTCTAGAAGGCTAGCCTCTTTGCTCCACTCGATGCATACCTAGAGAGCGCTAGTGCGCGCTCCAGCTCTGAACCACTCAGTTCTAGACCTTTGACAAGAGGCTTGCGCTGCGCACTCTTCTCCAGTTCAATTGGTGCCTTGCGCGCTATGTACTGCTCCCTTGACCGCCTCTTGTTTGCCGGCTGAGAACCATCTGCCTTTGCAACAAGGCCTAGTCCCCCCCCCCCCCCTAAGCTAGCTTAGAACCAGGCTAGCTCTAAAGACCACGGCTAGAAGACCAGTGAGAGCCTCTGGTACTAAGCTGGCCAGAAGAAAATATAACATAGTTTACATCTATTTTCAATATAGATAAAATCTTACTTGATTAAAAAATTTAGTTCTAACTCAATAGATATATAGGTGGATTGGTAATAGTTCTAAGAAGAGCTATCTCTAATAACAAACTAAAAAACCCAAAAAAGCGGGACGACGCTAGCCTGGCTCATATTTAGCCTAGGCAGCTAGACCCTTATAGATTTGTTATAACGAAATTATAACCAAATTACAAAATTAACTTTGGATACACCCAGGTACTTTTTATGGGATCTGTGCCCCGCATAAACTGCCTCCTAGTCATCGTTCCTCTCTTGGTTTGGAAATGATAGTATATTTATCACGTAAATTATATTTACCAATATGAAAAACTAAATAAAGGACCTACCTTATGCACTAAAAATGCTGTTTATCATATCTAATAACTAGTAACAGTAAAGCTGCATAGGGTCTGGCGAGATAGGTCGTTTTATTACTAAAATTTCCCCCTCTAAGAACCGTACGTGCGACTTTCATCGCATACGGCTCAAGCAATATGTTATTAAGTTTTATAAGGGCTTATAGAAGGCCTTATTACCCCCCCCCCCATCTAAATGGTTGGACTTTTAACATAAAACCTGTTCTAAGTCTGCATCTTTTCAGATTAGCTTAAATTCCCCCCCCCTTAAAGCCTATTTACGTCATTACAACATAACCTTCGCTTTTTAGAACATCCTTTACCCACTAATGTATATTTAATTTCACAATTAAACTTCCTATTATCTTTGTCCTACATAAAAGGGCATTATTGGGCTTACCTAGTTTACTTAATAACACTTTAATTATAGCCTTAGGATCTCACTATACGCACATTGACATTAGACCCATTAATAAATAGACGAAAAACTATTTATACAATCAATGGCATAAAAACCGCGGTTTTTAGGTTAGACTACGCTTCAAACGTGAGTTCATTAAATTTATCCTTAGCTATATAGCTCACCTTCCCGAATATATTTGGAAGGACGTATTAAATACTAATTAACGGGCTTTACACAAAGGCACTGACTTTTGCATACCGTATGAGCTCAGATAATGGGTTATCTGGTGGGATCTCACCACATTGTTATTAAGTACTTTGCTAGTCGCACTCTCGTCTATCTAGAGGTAAACTGTATCTGCACAGTTATTCCAATTTCACTGAGCCAATCCTTGAGACAGCTGTTGTATCGTTAAATCATTCATGCAAGACCGCATTTAACGGCCAAGGTATTCCGCTACCTTAGGACCCTCATAGGTACATAGCTGATAAAATTTATCATACAAAAAAAAAATTATTAAATTCATATTATCTTTATCTTTAGATAAAATAAGGGATTTTAGAAGAACGGTATTATAATATTTTAGATATTATTTGAAAAGGATATTTAGAATAAATATATTTAATCCTTTTATTGAACAAAATCTTAAACTTATCTTAAGCGCCTATTATCGCTAAGGCACTTTTTTGCCTTGCACCCTCCTCTTGTTGTCATGCTCAACTCGCCTCTTTGCTCCTTGTAAGAGAAGAGCTGTGCCAGAAGAGAAGCCATCGCTACTAACTTATGCTCATGCATTTGCATTTATTTGCATTTATTTGCATTTCGTGCTGTGCTCATGGCCTCATGGCCTCCGGCCACAGGCCACCGCATTGCATGCTAGCCATCTGCAATCTGCAAATCTTGGCAGCTAGCTCTGCTAGCACTGCACTCTTCCCCCCCAGCTAGAGAGTTATGCAGTTCTTCGTACTGCTAATCTCTTGTAAGCGTTGTAGCTTCTTACCACACTCGCAGGCCAAGAAATGCAATGCTATGCTCGCATTGCTGGCTTGAGCATTCAATTAGCTGAGCTATTGCTGAGCCTGAATACTATGCCCTGGCTCCTTCTAATGCTAGCAATGCTCCCTTGCAATAGAACTGAACTGCCTAAAGGAGCCCGTAAGGCTCTAGCAGTTCCTGAACTTTGAGCTGCTACGTTGAGCCGTTGAACTCTCAATAGAGCCTCCCTTTCTTACAATATATCTTGCCAACTGATTTTTAATAAAATCTTTTGAGGTTAGAAAGGACTTTTATTTGATAACTTCTTTCGAAGCCCATTAGAGTACACCTTAAATGCATTATCCTTTTTAATGCATTAACTACCGTCTACTCGTTGCTCTTTTACAATCTAATAGATTTATTAAAAAACCTGTAGCTGATTTAGATCCGCGATATCCCATTTCTCTTTCGACAAAAAAAAACCTTGGCTTTTTTCTGCCCCTTTTCCTCTAGAGGCCAAAGGGTCATCTTCTGACTTGTTACCCCGCCTTATTATAGCTTGGTACCAGAAGCTTTAGGGGGTCCCCGTAGTTTGATAGTTTTACCCACGCATGAGATATCCTACATCTCAAAGCAGGCCGCCATTGATCGGGGTTTCCATCAAAACCAAGCTTATATTAGTCAACTTAGAAAATCCGTTAACCGGCCGACATCGGGCAGAAATCACACTCAATACTTTGATTTATTATCTTATTGCGGAGTGCTTTGTTTTAATTAAACAGTCGTACAACACTATTCCATGCTTCCTATTCTTTACCTCATAAGAGGAATGGCACTCCTTATTCCGAAGTTACGGTAGTTAGTTTGCCGAGTTCCTTAAGGATTGTTCACTCAAACGCCTTCGTATTCTCTACTAGCTTACCGTCGGTGGTATTTAGGTACGGTTTTTATCTTAAAGATAGGTCACGGTTTTTCCAGAACCTCCCTCAACTTTTCTTATAAGAAGGAAGGTTGTTACTAATGAACTAAAAGATTTTCTCATCGTTTAATCCTTTAGGTTGGTAAACTTAGAGGCCGTTACTTATTTTAAAATACCATAAGCTTTAGGCGAGGGTATATCCCCTTTTTCGTTACTCATGTCAGCATTATCACTTGGGTTATCATATATTTATTATTAAAAACAATAAATGTTTACCCAACGTTCTGCTACCCCATTAAATATTATATTTTTATGGACAAGGTGTCGGTATATTGTTTAGATCCGTTAAATCTTCGGTGCTCAAATTAATGTAAATAATATACTAAACCAGTGCTCTGTTACGAGATCTTCAAAAAATGGACCGCTTCTAAGCCAATTTCCTGGCCGTATTTTAACTAAACATCCTTAATTTCACTTAACAATAATTTTGGAACCTTAAACTCTTGTTCTGGGCTGTTTCCCTTTAGACATACAACCTTAGCGTACTATGTCCGATTATTTAATAAAGATCATAACCATTCCGAGTGCGATTACTCACCGATAAAATCTTCACGATTGCCCGATATATGCAAAATATAAAATAGAAATTTCTATCTTAAAAGTTGCCTGAGAACACAGTTCTGTACCTGCTATGATGTTACTTAAATTACCTACTTTTATAGGTTTCGCAGAAAACCAGCTATACTAGTCAGTGTTGTCTTTCACTTACTTACCACAGTTCTTCGGATATCTATACAACGATACAGATTATCTCAAGACCTGGTCTTGAGATAATCTGTATCGTTGTATAGATATCCGAAGAACTGTGGTAAGTAAGTGAAAGACAACACTGACTAGTATAGCTGGTTTTCTGCGAAACCTATAAAAGTAGGTAATTTAAGTAACATCATAGCAGGTACAGAACTGTGTTCTCAGGCAACTTTTAAGATAGAAATTTCTATTTTATATTTTGCATATATCGGGCAATCGTGAAGATTTTATCGGTGAGTAATCGCACTCGGAATGGTTATGATCTTTATTAAATAATCGGACATAGTACGCTAAGGTTGTATGTCTAAAGGGAAACAGCCCAGAACAAGAGTTTAAGGTTCCAAAATTATTGTTAAGTGAAATTAAGGATGTTTAGTTAAAATACGGCCAGGAAATTGGCTTAGAAGCGGTCCATTTTTTGAAGATCTCGTAACAGAGCACTGGTTTAGTATATTATTTACATTAATTTGAGCACCGAAGATTTAACGGATCTAAACAATATACCGACACCTTGTCCATAAAAATATAATATTTAATGGGGTAGCAGAACGTTGGGTAAACATTTATTGTTTTTAATAATAAATATATGATAACCCAAGTGATAATGCTGACATGAGTAACGAAAAAGGGGATATACCCTCGCCTAAAGCTTATGGTATTTTAAAATAAGTAACGGCCTCTAAGTTTACCAACCTAAAGGATTAAACGATGAGAAAATCTTTTAGTTCATTAGTA
>CACSLJ010000543.1:0-11204 GCA_902706625.1 Albugo laibachii | reverse complement strand
TCAAGTTTTGTAGCTTCCAACACGTGAACTACTGTACATGAATTTCACACTTGAAAAGATCTATAAAGTGTGTGCTTTGAGCGAATGCTCGCAGTATCTAAAGGCTTACTGTACCTAGTAACCCTTTGAGCAAAGCCATCATGTAAAAAGTCATACTATATTTTAGTATCCCTGAAATAGCACTACTCTACTAGAAACGTTTCTACATGGAGGTTAATATAAAGAGGCGTGAAGGTAGAACAAACATCTACTGAAATGAGCGTTTAAGTTACTCAACTGTAACTCAAGCGCTACTTAGTAATCAGCGTCAATATTCCCTTCAAATTGCACTGCTGATCGTGACCTGTCATGCATTCAGCCAGACGATGGTTGGAACGATATAGTTAAAGTCGATGTTACCCAATTTCACTAGCGCACAAGGACATTAGGGATGGATGTCAAAGGTTTTGCAGTAGTCTGGTACCCGTAATTATTGGGATAGTACTGGCACTCTAAATGTCTTCATAGAATCCAATTGTTGATTTTTGCTTCATGACTATCTCTGACAATGCACTCTTCAATTTTATGAATTCTTCGAGTGAATGAGATAGTGCAGCAAATTTTTATTCTGCAGTACTGAGAGAAATCTTTTTGCAACGCTGGATAAATATTACTGGTGCTTCCATCCATAATCACCACAAGAAGTGATGCTGATCGTCGTCGTGTATACAAATCTTGAGGACGTTCTTTATCGAATATCAAACTGGCCGAACATCAAGTTTCGTCGATTTATTTATAAATCAAAAGATTTGATGCACTAACATCCCAAGTTTTTACAGCAAATAAAGAATACCGCAGACATCCGGCGTGGTCTTGGAAGACCTCTCTTGATTAGTACTGTACTGTATAGGCAGGATCGTAGGCGGATTTCTCTAATTGACCAATCACAAGTATCAAAATTTAAATCGAGCTATCGTACTAAATTCAGTTGAGAAATCATCTCAAAAGAGCTCATTTCAGAATTGTGCGGATGGTGCGTAAGCGAGGAGGTCAAAACAAAGGGCGGGGTGATTCACGCCAAGTAACAAGAGCCCCTGAGTTACCAAATGTCGCCCCAACGGCTCCTGCCGCAGCAACTCAATCCATGAAAACTCCGACTCCAGCTCCCTTCAAAGCGGTAGCCCCGACACCGGCACCTCCGGCGGCGGTTCTCGATTTGGGGTCACTCAGCATTGAAACAAAAGAATCAAGTAATACACAAATAGTTTCATCGCTGCAGATGAGTCTTCCCCCACGTCCTGGATTCGGTCGTCTTGGCAAACAGATCTCGATTTTTGCAAATCATTTCAAAGTCAATGCTAATTTAGGGATGAGCTTGTACCACTACGATGTCTCAATGGCTCTACAAGGTGAAAACTTTAAAAATGAGGGTCTTAGTAAGACTGTTACGAGTCTATTGATGATTTCTCTTATGGCGCGTGTAATGAAAGATTTTCCCGCTCTTATTGTTGTGAACGATGGGAGGAAGAACATTTACGCGGTCTCTAAATTCCCATTTCAGGAGAAAAGATTTGAGGAATTACAGCTACCTGATCAGACCAAACCAAAACTTTATCATTGTTTCATTAAAGAAGCGTCTCCATTGGCAGTGAACATCAACCAGTTGCAGCTGTTGTTCCAAGGAAAGCTAAATTATATGCCTTACGATGCCCTTCAAGCACTGGATATTGCAATGCGTCATACGGCAAGCTCACGATTTGTATCAGTTGGTCGAAGTCTATACGCACGCAATGGTGCCAAGGATCTCGGTGAAGGTGCTGAGGTTTGGTTCGGACATTTTCAGAGTTTAAGGGCGACTCAAAACCATCTTGTTTTGAATTTGGATTTGGCTGCAACAGCCTTTGTCAAGGAAATGAGTGTGCTCGAATTTTTGGTGGAAACGTTGGATCAAAGAGAGCGCACGCTTCCAAAAACACTGAGCAAAGCTCAAGCATCCATTTTCTCAAAATCTGTAAAAGGTGTCAAAGTATCTGTAACTCATCGAGGCGATTTGAAACGCACCTTTCGTGTGAATGGGCTTTCAAAAACATCTGCACAAGATTTATTTTTTGATGATGATTCTGGTGCGAAAGTATCTGTTGCAGCATATTTTGCCAAGAACTACGGGTGCCTGCGGTATCCAGGACTACCTTGTTTACATGTTGGTGCAATGCAAAAGAAGAACTATCTGCCAATGGAAGTTTGTCACATATTAGCTGGTCAAAAGACTCCACGAAAAGTTACCGACAAACAAGTAGCAAATATGATTCGTTTCACTTGTACAAAGCCAGATGATCGTAAGCTCCGAATTGAGCAAAAGCTACGCGATGCTGGTTTTGAGCGTGATCCAGTATTAAAGGCGTTCGGGCTCGCTGTGAACTCAAAAATGGTTTCAGCCAAAGCTCGGATTCTTCCAGAGCCAGAAATTTCTTACTCGCGTGGAACCGAGAGACCCCGTGATGGTGCGTGGAACATGAAAAACAAGTCATTTTTCCAGTCCGCTCATCTTGCATCTTGGGCTGTCATCAGCATGTGCGATCCCCGTCGTTGTGGTCCCGACCAAATCAAAAAGTTTTTCACTCAAGTTGTAAAACAAATGAAGGAATTTGGTATGCAGATTCCGCAACAATTGCCACCCATCATTATGAAGCAACAACGCTTCGCAAAAGTACGGGATTTGTTCAAAGAAGCGCTTACTAATGCTCAAACAACTTTCAAAGCCCCTGCCCAAATCATCTGGCTCATAAATCCAGTCGCAGATGCCGATGTTTATGGAGAATTGAAACGTACATCGGACATCGAGAGCGGTATTCCTTCTCAATGCATGCTGTGGAAGCACATCGACAAGGCGAGTCCGCAATACATTGCGAACATATTGCTCAAAGTCAATACGAAACTTGGAGGAAAAAACGCGGTCGTCCGAGAACCTCTACCAAAAGTGTCGGAGGCGCCGACGATCATTTTTGGTGCTGATGTAACTCATCCTGGTCTTACTGAAAGGTCTCGACCATCTATTGCTGCTGTCGTCGCATCTATGGATCGTCACTGCATAAAACATGCCGCCACACTTCGTGTCCAGGGACATCGTGTTGAACAAATCATCAACTTGCAAGAGATGGCGAAAGAACTTCTTGTTCTTTTCTATAAAGAAGCCAGAGTAAAGCCTACTCGCATCCTATTCTATCGGGATGGCGTCAGCGAAGGACAATTCCAAATGGTATTGAATCATGAAATAAGCGCCATACGAGCAGCTTGTGCATCACTTGAGAAAGATTACATGCCGGCAATTACATTTGTCGTTGTCCAAAAACGCCACAACACTCGCTTATTCGCTGCGGATCAAAAAGACACCGACCGTAGTGGGAACGTCAAAGCTGGAACAGTTGTGGATACTGAGATATGTCATCCTCTTGAGCATGACTTCTTTCTCATGAGTCATGGTGGCATACAAGGCACAAGTAGGCCGACTCACTATCACGTTTTGTTGGATGAGATCGGCTTCACTGCTGATGAATTGCAAGTACTGACTTATCGATTGTGTTACACTTTTGCAAGGTGTACGCGATCTGTCTCAATGGTGCCATCCGCCTATTACTCGCATTTGATGGCCTTCCGAGCAAGATTTTTCACTCCACAAGGTGACAGTGACATCATGTCATCGATTTCTGGCTCTGGAACAGAACTTGAAGTTGATTTGAGGCTGATGCAAGTGCACAACAACTTGAGGAACGTCATGTACTACGTCTGATCCAAAAGGATTTTAGCAGCACTGAAAAAGTGACATGATGAATTTTGCATATTCTTCTTTTGATTTTTAGGTAGCATTTTGATCCAAGCGCTTCAGCGGCTTAATAAAGCGTTTCAATTCTTTCCTCAATAACAATGCCATCTACTCTACACTATTTTAATCGCACTCGGAGAAGCCTCAGATCGTAGTGCTAAATCCACATCATAATACGCTATGTGTTCCCATATTGATACGTTGGTAAATACATTTGCCAGTCGAAGAGCCGGGTAGTGCATGAAACTCAAAAGCATCAACATTAAGAAATCTGGTACATTGTCAATTTTATCTCCACTGCACTTTATCATTTATTGACCTTCTCCTCCCTTTAGGAAGTTCTCCCATAGGATATCCAACGTAGAAAAATCCCAAACATCTATCCTTCTCGCTCAGACCAAGAAATCTCTTCATTTCATCCGAAGAAGTGATGCTACCTGAGCTCCAGTAGGCTCCCAACTTGTATGATGTGGCGGTCAAGTGCATATTCTGTACTGCGCAAGCTACAGAACAAATTTCATCCGATTCGGGTAACTGTTCTGTTTCTTGACGCTTCATACAAATTGCTATGATATGGCTTGCTTTTAATTTGTCGTCGATTTTCTTCTGGTATTTTTTCAGTGAGAATCGGTCTATCGGAGTCATCTTCTTATATGATTCTCCTTCTAGCTCCCCCAACTCTCGACGTGCATGTTGTGAGCTGAATACCGTGAACCTCCATGGCTCCGTTCTGGCGTGCGTAGGTGCCCAATTCGCGCTTTCAAGCATTCTCTCGATGAGTTTCTTTGGTACAGAACGCAGAGGGTCATAGCTACGAGGGTAAATGGAACGTCTCTTTGCGATAAGTTCTTCCGCAGTGAGTTTCATGGGAACCCTGCTGGTGTTGTAATATAGCTTGATGCAAACAGCGCATGAGACTGTTGCGATCGAGGCAAGGGCGGAAGCTATCGCAGGTGAGAATCCCATTTGTAAATTGCTCATAAATAACCAATGATTTGACACGCCGTCAGATTTAGAAAAATCAGCATTCTGGCTAATTGTAGACCCGATGGATACTTGCGAGGAATGTTTTGATGCATGCATGACGATATGTTGATTGCCGAGTTTGAAACGCATCCAAATCTCAGAATGCTTTTGTATACCCACACACATTTTCCGTCTTCTCCCGACATGGATCCTTCACTGGAAAAGCACAAAGCATAACAAAAGACCAGTCTGGACCTCGATTAGTCTCGAATAGTTTCGAATCGTAGCAATCTAATGACGCACTTAGGTAAAAAAATATTTTGGATGTGTGCTCCTCGTTCCCATGCTACATAAGCTTAGCTGCAATAAGTTTTGGACTTTGTTCGCCTCAACAAAATTGATCAATTAGTGGATAGGTAGCGCGTGGGATATGGATCAGTCCACAAACAGTAGATGCTCTTGTAGTTCAGAATCTTTCCCGCTTCGATATGTAAACAAACAGAAGCAGCTCCGACTGATGCAGAATGTCCCAATAATATGCATATGGGTAAGTTGAATTGAACAGGATTTATCTTGATTCCATATTCATCGAGCTTTTTGAAATTTTAGTATTTGCGATCTTCTAAATAATACTTTGTGACTGTACTAAACGCAATGCAGGGTTCCTTAATTGTAGCATGCCATACAGCCCCTATGCTGAGTGTGTAATCTTGGCATCAATTACTATTGCCGAATAATCACATCGGAGGTTTCGATTATGATTTTGTGACCACACTACCGTAATAATGCAACTATCAACCGCACCTTTGGAGCTCGTCAGATCATGCTCGGATGTTTTTTCAATGCCCCGATACTATATCACCAAGCAGTAAATTGAAGTAATCCAGGCTGTGTCGCCAGCTCTAGTCACTGAAACCTAAAATCCGGCCTTTTCATCGGAGTGTCGTGTGTATTAGACGCATTTCGATCAAAAAGATAGTATCCTCAGCTTTACTTGATAGAAGTTCCTTCAATACAAATGAATATTATGCATTTGATACTCATCAGCACTGCAGGTTGTTGGAGTAACAGCTACATGGGCACCGTTCGGGTACCTGCCCTTCACTTGTATTGTGGTATGGTGGCAAGCATTTCCTTTGTGTGAATCAATTAGAGATGTGCCGAGTACTATAACTACCGAACCTCCTCACATACTTAACATACGAGTGACCAAGAGCGTAACCGGAACAAATCGATACATCTGCGCTTGGACGCTGAAACTGTAGTTGACAGTATCTTCAGGCTACTATTTTTGTAGCGAGGCACTACCTTGATCAAGGCACTTCAACTATCGAAAGTCTTGATTTACACGGTACAAGAATACATGTTGGTGAAGCTTTTCCACTTGAAAGCTACTTGATGACGATAATTACGTGACATAATAAGCTCGAGCAGCCAATTCCAATGTCAAAGAGGGAATTGTTGTAGGAAGCCGCTAAGGCCACAGTCCAAACTACTACGGCCACAGTCCAAACTACTGTACATAGGGTCGCTAATATAATTTCTAGTGTAACATCAAATATAAACTTTTGCCTAACAGTTCCTAATATGAATGTTGCTGGCATGAACGTTGTGCAGCAGGAAAACGATCGTTTTTTTGCGAGAGCGTCCATGAAGAAGAATGTAAACATTGAAGCTGCTATAAAGGGATATGCAGTTCTTACTAAGTCTTCGTACAAGCTACGAGATGGACGACAAGTTGTTCACTACAAATGTGATCGTGGAGATGTTGATCGAAATCGTCACGGGATTTCAGAAGAATCCATAATGCGAAAGGGTAAAGGCAGCGTTCTTGTTGATTGTCCTTCCAGAGGAATCGGGCGACAAGAAAAAGGTAAAGCTTCGAACCATTTCATTAGCGTTTCCGAAACCAAATCTCATTCGTAAAACTGTAGACAGCACTTGGTCTTTTACAGTAACCTGCAACGAGCATAACCACGAGCCTTCCACGTCCAAGAACGCTCATTCAACCCACATGCGTATTTCAGAGAATCATCAGGAGGAAATTGCTGGACTATTTCAGTCTGGTCTGAAAGCCAGAAACATACAAACCATAATGCGAGAAAGAGATCCTCAATTGGAAATTCCGAAGCGAAAGCTCTGGAATTTAAACCAGAAGCATGCAATTATGAAACTCGATGGACGGACTCCCATGGATACATTGTATGCAACATTTAAAGAATCTGGATTCGAAATAGATGTTCAGAAAGATATTGATGGAAACATCACTCATCTGTTCTTTGCTCATCCGAAAAATGTGGAGCTTTTGCGGAACAACTGCGATGTACTGCTGTTAGATTGCACGTACAAGTCAAGCAAGACGCGATTTCCCTTGCTCCAAGTTGTTGAAAATACGATGCTCTATTCCACGTTCTCGGCAGCTTTGTGTTCATGAAAAAGGAGGATAACAACTCGTACATCATTGCCATCACCTTTATCCGAAGATTGTGACAAGATAATCATCTTCCTAAAGTATTCGTCATTGATCGTGAGCTTGCTCTTATGGACGCTTTACAGATCACATTTCCTTCGGCATCCATATTACTTTGCATTTGGCATATTGAGAAGAATGTTGTCGCCAAATGCAAGCCTCACTTTGCTCGAAAGAACAATGAGGAGTGGAAAGCGTTCTCTAATGGCTGGAGAACTGTAATGTACTATTTGCTGTTCAAGATCGGTTACTCCAGCTAATATCTACATTATTGTTATATAGGTGGCATACTCAAACACAATCGAGAAATTCGAAGAAAATTGGAAAGAATTTCAAATCACATGGAGCGTACGTTACGAAAACGCTGTGGAGTATCTCGCCAAGGCATGGATTGATCCCCACAAGGAAAATTTTATCTTGGCCTGGACGAATTTGATTCGGCACTTTGCACACAGAGTCACTTCACGCGGGGAAGGTGCTTATAAGGTTGTTCAAGAATTCATTGGAAGTAGTATGGAAAATCTTTTTGGGTCCTGCGAACGGATTGTTCAGTCTATTGAAGCTTTCAAATAGAACATACCACGGAACTGGCAAAGCAACAAATGAAAATTGCCTTTTGCGCAGTCGACACCACGTGGGGAAATCTTTCAGGAGATCAACCTGAAGATCTCATACTACTCTCTTTGGAAAGTTTCTGAACAGGTGAAATTATTACTTCTCACATGCTCATTCAATCACTAAGTTATATTTGACAGCTCGAAAAAGCACGACGTCCCGTAAATATCGACGCAAAGCCATGCTCTTTCACTTTCACCACTATATGGGGAATTCCTTGCGAGCATCAGCTGCGACGGATCGTCGCAGAAGGAAGGAGACTCAAACTAGATGATTTCGACGCTCACTGGCACCTCAATCAGATCCGTTCAGCACAACTTCCCGTTGCAGACCACCCCGATAGTGCTTTACCAGACTTGCTTGAAAAGGTACGAGAAAGTTTCAGCAACTTCCCTCGACAACAGAAAGAGGCTTTTATGGTTGAACTTCAAGAGTTATCGCAGGTATTTTTTGTGATTGTATGCTTTCTATGTATTACATCATGTGTATTTTTGGTTTCAACTAGCGAACACCACAAGCTCTCAAAGAACCGGAAGTTGCCCGGACAAAAAGAAGACCCCAGCAAAGACGATCATTTCAATTACTCTACCCATCTAACCCTTACCTCAGTTTGTACCCTAAACCGCGACTTAGAAATAACTAATAATGACCAATCTGTGATCTTAGAAGACTACAGTAATTTTGGACTGTGGCCGTAGTAGTTTAGACTGTGGCCTTAGCGGCTTCCTTAAACAAAATATCCCAAATTCAAAAATAACGAAGCAAAATATCCCAAAATCATAAAATATACAAAAGAAATATCCCAATATTGATTGAGCCTAACATAAAATTACCAGTGAGCAATTTCAAAAGCAAACTATGTCGACAATATCAAGAAGTAGTAGCTGCTCATCACTATCCAGCTTTTCGTATTCTTCCGATACGGTCGAGGATGGAAAAAGTCTTATTTTATGCCCAACGATTCTCTGATTCTGTACGATACACTAATAGGGAATCTATTCGGCTGTCAGTAATCCATTTTCATCATGATATTCATCGTTCGCTTAGGACAACTCGAAGTGATGATAGACGACTCAAAGCAGTATGTGAATTTTCAGACTGTTTGTTCGAATTATATTTTATTACGGCAAAAAATATGGACCGCCTATTAAGATTATTCCTCATACATTCATCCATTCAGACCCTAATGGAAAGACAAGTTGTGTTGTCAAGCCATCATGGACAGCTAGACAGTTAGTGCAGCATGTTGAAATTAGCATAAATGGTCAGTTACACCAACGATGATAATAAATGTTGTCTCAAGTCACGGGAATCAAACGTCCTTAATGAACTGTGCTAATGCATAAAAGAAATTGAAGCTAGAGTTCTTCGGCGATGATATCCAGCAATATCGACTGTTATCTGATTATCTTTCGAAATTACGACAGAATGATCATGACGTGATGTTGGAAATGGAAGACAGACAATTCAATCGAATGATAATTGTATTTCGCGAGGGGAAACAAGTGTTCAAGTCATACGCACAATGTGGAATTTGCCTCGATGGCACTTTTCTAAAAAATGTGAGTGGAGGTATTCCTTTAATAGCATGTGTGTTGAATGGGAATCAGCAAATACAAATTGTATCCATGGCCATTGTTTCTATTGTAAATGAAGCTGATTGGAGTTTCTTTCTTCGGAATATGGGCGTGATGCTTCCATTGAGGCCTAGTTTCATTTTGTCAGACGGAGCAAAAGAGTTGATTCCTGCTGTAAGCTCTGTGTATCCCAGCACATATCAATTCTACTGCCTTCGCCAGTTGATGGAGAATTTCAACAGGAAGATTCGATCTGTTAAATTAAAGAATGAAGGATGGGGACGAGCGAAGACCACTTCAATGGCTGAATACACCCAGAAAGCTGAGCTTTTGAATCAAATCAATCCTGCAGCATTAAAGTGGTCGCAAGATGTTGGTGTTGAGAAATGGTCACTAGCGCATCGTCCATGTCCAAGGTATGGCCAGGTAATATCCAACAGCGTTAAGTCTGTCAATAGTTCATTGCGAAATACTCACAAGCTACCCATTTTAGATTGTATTGTGACAATTGAGCGGTACGTTGGTAGTAAATGGTCAAAACATGGTAGGAAGCATTGCGAGTGGAATGTTGTGTCAACAGTACATGAACAGCCAGGTCGAGAAATTGTTGCGTGATCCAGTATCTAGCAGCATTACCAGCTATACAGCAACATCATTTTTGGTTCATTTTGTTTATACTCCTGGCTCACTTCTCAAGGATTTTCGAGTTCAGCTCGGAGCTAATGTCTGTTCTTGTGAATATCCAACGATATGAAAGCACCATGTACTCATTTGTCACTCTGCCTTCAACACGAGAACCTTCTTGCTGAAGCACACGGTCTTTATGGATGGGTTTGGAGGACTTCGGCTTTTGTAGAAGCATACAGCAGTGTTCATGGAGTAGAATGGATACAAACAGTCACAAAGGATATGCTGATTGAAATTGATTGCACTGCATCTATTGTGAAGCAGCGCGCAGGTAGACCAAAGAATAAGCGTCGACGTGAATCTATAATGAGTATACGCAATCTAATTGCTTCTTATAAATGCAGTTTGTGTGGAGTAAGGGGTCATAACAGAAGTCGCTGCCCCGACAAGAACAATGAATGTAGGTCAATGGCTATATAGATTATAATTGGATGGATCAAAGGCATTTGTATCGACATAAAGACCCTTCGAACCAAATCATAATCCCATTGGTGATATTTCTTTTATATATTTTTAAGGGAGTTACTATATTCACACCCCTTTTCCTTAAATTTACACCCTTTCGCGAATTCCTATACAGTATTATAATTAGAGAGTTAATATATTCAAACCCCTTTACCCAAAAATTAACTCTTTTTTCGCATTTTCTATTAGTCACTCCCCGTAAATTTGACGAAAACGCAACTACGTTGTATATTATTCCTGTAGGAACGTGGAGCTATAATGTCTCCATATTCGTCATCAATTAGGATGCGAATGTACTAAAACTAATTTTTTAGAGTTAATATTCGATAATATCATCGTTGTATTTTTGGTTGTTTTCAATGTTACTACGAAGCACGTGGTCCAAATACCTTCCGAAGGATTCTTATTCACCATGACGTAACAAAGAACTACACCAACACGTAACATTTTTGCGATACGCTCCATCCATTCAAAAAAAAGTTCCAATATTCACACCATTTTTCCTTGCAGCCTTCCCGCAAAAACTACCAACCCCTCAGACATCTTCACGAATCATGCCCGATAAAATCTCATGCCCCTCCGCATCAACATCTTTGATCGCTCCCTTTGCAACGGAACCGTCCTC
>CACSLJ010000542.1:0-11214 GCA_902706625.1 Albugo laibachii | reverse complement strand
TGGATTATCTATTTGAGAAGTAAGGACCTAGAAATATGTTTATTTTCCAATTTTACAACAACAACCTTGTGTGCTTGGTTCATACATAGATTTTGTTTGTGAAGTTCTTGACTGATTATCGTCCTTTGACGCATCAAGTGCAGATACTTTTCTTCCTTGTAGCTTCATGTTGTGATCTATTTAGATCAGTGGCATAATTGGGTATTGCTTCAATCTTGTGCGTTGCTACATGTTCGGGATGCGCATGCCAAATGGCAGCGCTCATAGCAGTATACTTTTTGATAACTTCTGCGAGCGCGAAATATTGTAGTTATAACTTTGAGATCGCTTCAAGGATATAAATGTTTACGTCATCAGAATTCGTACCATCCGTTTTCTGATGATTCAATATCGCACCAGCCATCCCCAGATGTGATGTTAAGGCCTGTCGAAACTTATGCTGGAAATGTCAAAAGCCTTCGGTCCAGTTTTGGAACATATTTTACACATCATACTCTGTAAGTTCTTCACCATTCTTCAAAATAATCGGAACAGAACCAACTGCTAATTGATATATCGATGGGACGGCTCAAATGTTCTAGATGTGAGATTTCGTCCTTTTATAGCATATGTGGCTGCTCGTGCCGCTATCCAGTAGCCAATCCACAGATTGTTTCGGTTCTGTTGAATCGATGCATGATTGTCTTTGTTCCCAGTTGGATTGATCGTAACATTATATAGTTTTTGTCGACATTCGCCTTTCTTGTGTCCAATTATATAACAAAACAACATCCATCTTTGAATTCGATGAAAGCTCTGTTATGCGTCCTCGCGTTATTTTTTAGATTGCCTTTGTAGTGAAATTTTGTCGCACGTGATGCTATTCTGAAATCATCTTCTTTTTAAAACTTTCCTATTCACGCTTAAGAATCTCTTTCACAATCATCATATTTCGTTTACCCATATGTCGCGATCGTGAAACAAAACGTTTAGTACCAGATGTTTCCACTCTATCCCCCAGGAATGTTCTGAGAACATCAGAACATTCCTTACGCGGAAAGAGCACTAAGTCACGATGTTACAAACGCTATCGAAAAATTTCGGTAGAGGCTTAGATTAGCTAACTAGTGAACTTAGGACCTAAAATATATTTACTTCCCATTTTACCAGATATTACAACACCATATTCTCAATACTCTTGATGACCAAGTCGAATTCTTCCGATAGATTCCTCAAAAGTGTCACAGGCATTTCTTTCTTCTTTCGACAATAAGATGCGATAGTCCCATACTCATTGCTAACTTATCAAATTGCATGAGATGGTCCATCCAAATGTCACCTTTTTCCATTATGGCATAATGTTACTTTGCTGTGCAGACTATTCTCATCAGAGAATTGTTTCAATATTTCCCATAAGTGCCTCGCCGATATTGCTGATTAAATAATCGTTTAAAGCTGAGGGCTAATACTCGTTGCCAGTATGTCAAACGCTTTTAAATCACTTGCTTTCCATCCCATAAAAGCAAGCGTATCCTCAGTAGGGGTGCCGTCGATCCATCGATGTGGCCCAAGAAATCTTTCTTTGCCAGCTTCATCCGTGCATTTAATTCCTAGTAGGAGTAATTCTCTGCACGTCACTGTCCATGTTGCCTGCACTTGTTCTAAATGTAGTTCGGCTCATGAATTGCAAAACATCCAGAGGTTGGATTGGAAAGTAGGTATATTTACAGGAGTTCCGTTGTTGTTACTTGGAAAGTGAATCTATTTTGGGTCCTTATTTCTCAATAAGATAATCTAAGACTTTATCGAAATTCTCTCTATCGCACTCCATATCATTAGAAACATATTTTTTATCTCACCCTTCCGCGCGATTAAGGTTCTGATCTTCTCCGAATGTTCTCAGTGTGATGTTATCAACTATAAGTAAAATTACTCTCTGCAGGCTTTTTCAAGTTCATCATTAGCTAATCGAAGCCTGATCCGTAATTTTCCTCTTATATATCCTGTACCATTTGTAACACCATGACGCACGCTGATATTCTAGGTAATCAACGTTTGAGACAATCAGAGTTTTTTAGGGGATGGTATACATGTAGGTAACACTCATGCCTATTCTTTATCTTCAACACATTCCAAACGAGTGAAAGCCGGGAAGGAGCCGGATTGAGGATTTTTTGCGGATACCTCAAGGAATGATTTTAAGTCGTGAACATCTGATCTACTGGAGGTGAATAGCATAGAACAGCTCTGTCTGGAGTTGCACAAACTTTAGTATGGGCTTCAACAGGCTGGGCGATTGTGGAGTGATTTACTTGACAAATAAATTGATTAATTTGGGTTTCATGCTGATGAGAAGAAGACGTGGCAAGAAGGTGAAATGAAAAGTCAATATATTAAACTGAAGGTCCTTAGTTCACTGTTAGCTAATCTAAGCCTTACTCTAAACTATCCATGAAGTAATGCTACAAACATTACTGGCATTAGTAATGTTCATGAATAAGCTCCTAAGAACAAATTACTACCTTTGGGGAGAATCTATCCAAATGTAGTGCCTCGACATGTGGTCAGGAAGGAATTACGCAATACTCCCCCTTGACTTGCATATTGCAATGCGGGACATCTGTAGGTCGCTATGTTGTTCATTATAGCCTTCGTCAGGTAAACGGCAGGTTGTTACTTCGTTGGGGTATAAAAATTAACTTGATCTCTCCTGATTTGACGTGTTCTCTGATGGAGTGATGCGTCATGTCCACATGTTTTGCATGGCTTTGGTAAATATCCTTTTTTGCCATAGCAATATCGCTTTGACTGTCGACATATATGCTGGCGGATTTCTGAACTGGAATACCGAGCACTAGTTGCAGTGTGTTTACCCATAAGACTTCTCAAATACACAATGTCATGGCCATATACTCCGTTTCAGCTGAACTGAGAGCTACATTTCTCTGTAATCGAGATTTGAATATCACTGGCATGGTATTTACTAAGACCAGGATCCAGAAGTCGATAGTCGATCATCTTGATTACTAGCTCAGTTAGAGTCGCTGTATGCAGATATCTGCAATGTTTCTTTCTTATTTTTGCAAGACAAGCCTAGTTTTGAAGTTGTCTTTAAGTACCGCAATACTCGTACTCCCGCTATCCAGTGCTCTGTCACAGTATTATCGAGGAATCGACTTAGCTGACACACTGCAAGTGCCACATCCGGCCTTGTGCTCATTGCAACATAAAGTAATGATCCAATAAGTGACCGGTATGGCTGATTCTCTATATCGGGAACTTTGGCGCTGCATTTTTTTAATTTTTGGCTAACAACACTTGGGTTGTGCACCGGGGCTGAGCTGTGTTGGTTCAATTCTTAAACCAATCTATTGATAAAAGCCTCTTGTGATAAGCTCAATACCTGATCATTTGAACTGTACAATAATTCCATGCCAAGAATGAACCTCGCTCTTCCCAATTTTTTTTTGGAGCAATTTCCACAGCTGAGTTTGAATCGATTAAACCATTCTATCGGATTTTTATGTTAGAAGCATGTCGTCCACACTTAGACCAATGTAAATATATCCGGCTAGATCTTTTCGGGTAAATATACACGAATCGGAAAGGCATCATTTGAATTTTAGTTGTTCAATAAACACCGCACAAATAGTTTTGTGCTATATTCCCGATGCTTGTTTGAGACCATAGAGGCTACTTTTTATTTGCAAACTTTTCCGGATTCTGCTTCTATACCTTAAGGGGGCCACATATAAATATCTTCATCAATGTATCCAATTAAGAAAGTTGTATCCACATCATACTGATTTATCTCATATCTCATATGACAGCCCAACGCAAGAAATAATCTGATTGAGTTCATGCTAGCAACTGGTGCATAGGTTTCTTTGAAGTCGACCCCTGGGATCCGGCGAAATCCTTGTGCTACGAGTCAAGCTTTGTACCGCTGAATCTTTCCCTTTTCATCACGTTAGATGGTGCAATGCATTTAAAACCAATGATGTTTTTGTGAAGAGGTCGATCCGTGAGTTCCCATGTACATTTTGTCTCTAAAGAAACAAGCTCTGACTTGATGGCTTCCATCCAATGTTGGCTGTCATACCGCTCAATAGCTTCCTTATAGGTCTGGGGACTTACATACGAGAGAGTTGCTTGTTCTTGAGTAATTCGCAATCGCTTTGATTTTCGATTGCCAGTTTGAGGCGAATCTTCGAATTCTCTTGCGTACGGGACTATTTGCTAGCAATGTGTGGTCTGAGGTAAAGCTTTTTGTCTGTGTTCACGTAGTGCATAATTCCTGCCGGACATAATTGTTTCAGTATCAGGATCATATCTCCCCCTCGGCACGACTTCATTAGCCTCTTGTAAAGATAGCAGTTCAGCGTTTGCTGTATGTGAAGCGTCACCGTTAGGATCATCATCAACTTCCATAGTAGTTATTCCATAAGAGGACGGATCGTGACCGACCACCAAAGTGCTCTTTTGAAGCAACGTACTTTTTTGTTCATCATCAATTTCCATTCTACTATCTCCATGGATATAGCCGTGAGCATTAGTGTGTCCAACGTCAAATTTCATCATCTCAAGCGTCTGAATTTACATGTTTATGGCGGTTAGATAATTCATATTGGTGATCGTTCACTTCAGTATATCTCTGCCTTGACTTTTCCGCCACTTGTGTGGTTCTTTTTAGTTCAACCTTCCCGCTGTCGTTGTTGTAAACTCGGTAACTTTTGGAGTTATTCGCCTATCCCAAAAACAATCATGCAAATGCTTTTTACTGAAGCTTGGAACGCTTTGATTTATCGATGTAAGCATAAGCCGTCGATTCAAATACTCGGAAATGACTAATATCGGGTTTATAGCCTAAACATACTTCCAATAGTGTTATCCATGGCCGCATACTGTTTGACAGTCAATTTCTAATATAGGCTGCTATGTTTAGCGCCTCAGCCCACCAATGCTTCTCAACATTTTTTTGCTCTAGTATTGCTCATGCTCGATCCAAAAGGGCCCTTTTGATTCGTTCCGCTGCTCCATTTTGTTCCGGGCAGTGTTAAACAGTAGTCTGGTGTATAATTCCATTTTTGCGACATTCGCGAGAAAGTTGCGAGCTGATGAATTCTTTGCCGTAATCGGTTCTGATACACTTGATTTTTAATCCAAGTTGTCGTTCCATCATTGACTTGTACTCCACAAAATGTGTGAAGACTTGAGACTTTGAGACACTTTCGTTGAATGAAGTAAACATTCACGAATCTTGAATAATCATCCACAAAAGTAACGACATATCGGGTTCTGCTGGTTAATACACCCTTTCCGCTTATGATACCCAAGCCATATTATACGGTGCACAGAACAGTATAATACCGTGCCCATTAGTATACCGTTCGTTCTATAAAAAGAGCAGTTATCAGCCATGTCTTACCTCACTCAAATTGAACATCATGACCTACAAGCGCGTTTCCAAGACCAACCTCGAGAAGCGGGAAGTCATCCAGTGGATTGAAGGTACCGGAGGTGGGATTCCTACCCGCAGCTTGAAGCACTTTCAAGCGGAGCGAGGATGGAAGGTGTCGGGTACCAAGATTCGCTACTGGTGGAAGAATCGTGTTGCCATCACAAACTCCCCGGAGCTGCAAGTGCGTGTGACAGGTGGTGGCGGCCATCCACGGATCGGCTAGGTCGAAGACGTCTTTTTTGATCAGATCATGTTCATGAGAGCCAAGAAGGAAAAGGTGTCGCGTCAGTGGATTCAAGCATCCGAACGCGAGCTCGCTCAAGCAGAGCTTGACGACGAGGAATTCAGCGCATCTGACAAGCGCCTCGCCCACTTCATGGCTCGCTATGGACTTTCTCTCCGACGGACGACCAATCTCACCGTGTTGAATTGACGACTAGCTCACTGCGCGTGCCGTTCACTTCCTGGTGTACTTCTCATGAAAGAAAATCGTGCTCGACCCCAGCAGTACGCTACTGATGGATGAGATGGCGGTCTTTTTTGAAGACTCGCGGCGCGACACTGTGGAAATCACCGGCGCTCATAATGTCGTCTTGCACTCGACGGGGTTTCCATCGATGCGGATCACTGTTGCACTCACCGTCACAACCACAGGGAAAAAGCTGCCACCCCTTTTGATCTGGAAAGGCAAGAAACAATCGATCCAGAGACGTGGCGCAGTTTACGTCGCGCATTAAGAGTGAGCGTGGATTAAAAGCGAGCTTCTCCAGAAGTCGATCGAACTTATGTTCCCAACGATTCTGGACTCTTGCGGTGGCGGAGGGCTCTTGTGGGACTCGATGCGAGCGCACATAGCGAAGGACGTCAAGGCGACGTGCATCAGAAAGAAGATCGAGATGATGGTGATTCCTGGTGGGCTAACGCCGTACCTGCAGGCAGGGGACATCGAAATGGTCAAGTCGTCCAAAGATCGTCTCTCTACCGTGATTGACGAATGGAAGCGATCTGACCGGGTGCAGTACACCAAGGGCGGGAATCCGAGGCCACCAAGCGTGGAGGAGGTGGTGGCTTGGCTCAGCAGTTTGTGGAAATCTGTCCCCAACGACTTCGTACGGAGATCGATTGCCGCAGCTGGGTTTGCAGTTGACTACCGCGACTGGCATATTGCCAAGCATGACGTGTACGGCGGACTCTTTCAGAGTAAGTGGTTGAGCGCTGACGAAAATGCGTCCGATGATACAGAGGGTGCTGATAATGCAGACGAGTTTGACGAGCTAGTCGTTGGATAAGGACATTGCGTGTGTTTGCAGCACTTGATCTGACTTGAACTGTATTGAATCTAAATCACAAGGACTTACGTGGGGGCTCCAAATCTCCCTGTGCGAAAATGTGTTTGTGTAACTTTCAGCCTGCTACACCGCTCCACCACTGCCATCGTTTATTATCCGAGAGAAAAACTCTACTGAAATGCGTGCCAATTAGTAGTACACCCTGCCAAATATAATACACTGGTTGAAAATTTGGGTTTAGTAGGGTGCTATAATACGGTATATTAACCGGCAGAACCCGTTCTTTTGCATCTCAAAACGAACTCGGTTCCATTGGTCCAATAACATCACTATGTACCAGCTACAGGAGTTCCTGTGTTTTTGGTTCTTTGATGACTTGTCTTGAAAAGGTTTCATAGCCAAGCGTCCTTTCGCATATTCGGCACATGGCTCTTCATAGTCGCTGATAAAAATGGAAATATTCGCTAATTTTAGACCGGTGACACACTTGCTTATACTGTAGTATGTATTTTGTTTTTAAAAAAATGTCTAAGACGAGCATGCCATACTTTGATATCTTGGCCTTTATCACCAGTAGCCATTGCTGCAAGTAATTGTTGTTCCTTAGTTGTTCAAGATGTTGCCTCTAAGGTATACATCTTCCCAATCATTTGAACTGATGATTCTATTTGTAGAATCACTAATGTCACCAATTGTTTCCAAAAGTAATCTTGAGTCCTTTTGAGACAAGAGCTGGAATTGATAACAGTCGCTGATCCAATTCTGGCACAAATAAAACGGCATAAATGATGACGTGTGCGCCGTTTTCCAATAGTATTGGAACTGAACGAACACCTATTGCCTCGACCAAGGTTCCATTGGCAATCGAATTACGTATTCGATTATTCAATTGTTTCATATCAGTGAAGTCGTTTGCATCAAAGGTCATGCGGCAACTTGCTGCACTATCGAAGTGCCAATGCATTTGAATTTTGCTTGAGTAAGCCATGAATGCATGCGCATTGTACTTTCGCTCTTCACCTTGATCAGTGAGCTTGTTTTTTGCCGATATGCATTTTGCCGATGACTGCGCTTGTTGCAGATATAATATTGTCCTTTGAATACATTTTCATTGCTTTTTTAACCTGTTTCGATAGTTCACCTTCGTTTTTGATGCGTTTAATGCTATTTCCTCGCTATCAATTCTTCTGATATTCTCCCACTCACGCTTTAAGATCTCTTTTGCGCACAGAGGATCGATACAAGCCAGATTTTTAATAATTATGATGATGGGCAAAAGATTATCTGTCAGGCTTCCCAATAGTATCACCAATATTTAATCGTCTGTGATGGGGACACCAATCCCACCCATATTCATCACTATTTCATCTCATTTCATTAAATGGTCGACCAAGCTTTCTTCTTTGACCATCTTAAACTTATGAAGTTCTCGTCTCAATTGCACTTTATTATGTAAAGTCTTGCGAACAAAGAATTGCTGCGGTGTATCCCAAAAGTGCTTCGCAGTTGCCGTTGGGCGTACCATACTCTGAAATTGAGGGCTTAACATTGATGACAATACCGCAAACGCTCTCGTATCATTCGTTCTCCATGCCGACAACTCATTGCTATCGCCGCTGGAGGAGCCTTTGATCCATCAATGTGGCTTAACAAATTCTTCTTTGCCAGCTTCATTCTTGCGTTGAACTCCCAGTCGTAATAATTATTTACTTGTAGAATATTATCGGGGGAGTTCATTGCTGTTGGGCTCATAAATTGATGAGAAGAGGACGTGGCAACACGAAGGTGAAATGAAAAGCAAGTATATTAAACTAAAGTTCCTTAGTTCACTGTTAGCTAATCTAAGCCTTACTTTGAACTATCAATGAGCTAATGCTAAAAATATTACTGACATTAGTAATGTTCCTAAATAACCTCCTAAGAACAAAGTGCTAGGTTCCAAGAGAATGACTTCACATGTTGTGCCTGAACACGTGGTCAGGAAGGAATTTCGCAATACATTCAATTTCTAGCTAACATGTGCGGCTACTAGAGGCGCGTGAAAATGACGTCACAATTATTACGTGTATGTTGATGATCTTTTGGGTACTGCAACTCTACCGGAACTTGTGAGCAGTTTTTTTCGATGAATGAAAGGAACTCCCCGTCAAATATCTGGGGCAAATGAGTAAATTTCTCGGGATGCTGATCAGATATGACCCAAAAAATGGAAGTGTTATTATTCAAGAAATATTCATGAGAAAAAAGCTGAGTGACAATGGGTTGGAGGATGCACGTGCTGTCCTTATGCCAATATGACGATAAGAACGACCCTGCGATGGAAGATGTCAAATTACTGGACGATAGCCAGACGGGTGATATTACGCTGAAGAAATTTTAGTCTTTGGTTGGAAGCTTGCTGTAGCTGTCTAGATGCAGCCGACCCGACATTTCTTTTGCTGTGTGTCGAGTCACCAGACGTATGCACCTCCCCAACTGAAGAACATTGGAAGCTAGAAAAAGAATTACAAGATATTTGCACGGCACCAAGCTCATGCGTCTCAGCATAAATCGAGACAAGTTGCTTTCAACAGGTATCAGCATTGTCACCTACAGTGACGCGGATTTCGTGGCAGACAGGTTGGACAAGAAGTCGGTCACTGAGGGAGGAATTATAGCTGACAGGATGCCAGTATTCTGGTTCACGAAAGAACAAGTTGGTGTGTCCTTATCCACCACCATGAAAGCTGAGTTTACGGCGGCGTCTGTTGTGGTCGCCCGAATACCGGGACGTGGCGAGTTAGTTCATTACATTGGCTTGGAATGCAAGAAGCCTAAGCCACAAGCCAAATTATCTAAATTAACAATAGATACAGTTTCGTCAAGTTTACGATATCATGCCAATGAATTCCCATGACAATTGAAATACATTCTACGATGGAGGAATGTTGGAAGTTGAAGGATGAGATGATTTATTTTGCAAGGAAATCGCGGCCTACATACCAGTTGTCGTTGAGAACACAGTGTTCTGGTTTTTAGTTACTTGTCGAGCATTAACCACAAAAAATACTAACTTTTTCTTTCTCTACCTTTCGGACCATCTCTATCGTCTGCATTTCCAGTGCAAGCTAGCACGAGAGCGTCCAAAATCAATGTCAGAGTATTATTACTTGATGTCGACCCGAATGCCATCAAGACTTTCTGTGGTGACTTTATTACTCATACTTTGATTGCACCGCTTTTCGTGCTCGCACAAAGTCCCCGTTTGAACAAACCCCCCGATTATTGGCTTCTTAGTCCTACCCTTCTATAGGGCGCGGCTTTCTTCACAGAGAGATAGCCAAAGATTGGCTAATATTTACGCAAAATATTATGGTTGGTCGATTGCATGTCCTACCTTGTATTTCACAGCATTTTTTTGCGTTGGATACATCACAATAGAGTACGGCTCAACGATTAGAACATCCTATACAAAGAGCGCAACTGTTTGTGTAAGGACACGGCCATTGAAACGGGCAGAGAGGCTCTTGGAAACCTACGCAGAAGTGATCGAAAGCAACGGACAAAATGGTGTTGTAAAATTGGAAAATAAACATATTTCTAGGTCCTTACTTCTCAAATAGATAATCCAAGCCTAAACCAAATTTTGATATCGCTATTCAATACCATTAGTAGCATATTTCTTGTCTCACCTTCCACGGAATTAATGTTCTGATTTTATCTGACTCTTGTGATCTTGTCCAAATGTTGTGATCTTATCCGAATATCCTCAGTATTATGTTACCACCTATAAGTAACATTGCTTACTGCAGGCTATCTTCAACACTCCCCGTCGACATATAATTCTTGATATTTACCAGACGAACCAAATCCTGAAATTGCTTTGTCGAAATAGGCTTCGTCAAGAAATCGGCAAGCTGATTTTTAGAGTCGATATACTCGATCACAATATTTCCATCCTCTATATAATCACGAATGAAATGATAACGGATGTCAATATGTTTTGCTCTGCTTTGATATCCATCGTTTTTCGCGATTGCGATGGCACTTTGATTGTCCTCGAATATTTTGATCTGTTGAGGAATCTTTGCCTTCAGCTCACATAATAAGCTTTTCAGCCATAAAACTTCCTGCATACAGAGTGATAGGGCGATGTACTCCGCCTCAGCCGTACTAAGCGCTACACTTTGCTGAATCTTTGATTAGAAAATAAGTGGGGCACCATTTATCATGACCATGATTCCAGATACAGATCTTCTCGATTCCTTGTTATTCACCCAATCTGCGTCACTGTAGGCACAAACGCATAAATCTTTGTCACTGCCGGTGTAATTTATCCTCATCTCGCTAGTTAACTTCAAGTAACGCAGGACCCTTATCGCTGCCTTCCAATACTCTTCCCTAGGCCGTTCCAAATGCCGACTTAGTTGGCCAACTGAAAACGCGATATCCGGTCTTGTTCCATTCGAAATATACAAGAGTGAGCCAACCAAGGAGCGATAAGGT
>CACSLJ010000541.1:0-11271 GCA_902706625.1 Albugo laibachii | reverse complement strand
ATATCGACAGTGGCAAGAAGAAAATCAATGGGAACACTTTATTGCAATGAAAACTCTCCCAGCACCCAACGCTCCAGTCATATCGCAAGTGAAGCGTACCAGCGTCACAATTGCTTGGCATGACGTCCATCGGCCTGATCGATACAATACACGCGCCTTTGGGTACTTTGTCTGTTGGAAAGGGAACCAAGATCACACTATTCATCGACGAAGCATCCCTATCCGAGCATTGGATCGGAATGTTGCAGGGACACTCCAGACCAAAATCACAGCCTTGAAACCGAATCACACATACACATTTTCCCTTGGGATCTACGTTGAGAACACATTTGGCCCTGGAAGCAGGCCTTCTCAAGCTCGTACACTTCCCTTCCGAGAGCCAAATCGCATACGAGGAGCTCCATTACCGTTTCAAAAATCTCAAGAGCTTCACTTGCGGTGGCTCAATCCTGTCGACAATGGTGGAGCAGCAATACAAGCGTTCTGGATTGCAATACACGATGTCTATGGAGCTTCTTTTCTCATCAACCGAATCGATGTAATCTCAGCATCCAGAACTCTTTATAACAACTCCTTATGGTTGGAGACATCCGTAGATAATCTCATTCCCAGAAGATTGTATCAATTTCGCATCTCCGCAACAAACGCTTTCGGTCCGAGTGCATGGAGCGACCTGAGCCAGTCCTTCCAATCGTTGACGCACTGCGATCTCGTTCGTGGCATCCCCATTACAAGACTTCGAACACACCATACTTGTTCCTTCATATTGTCGGATCGAGCTGAAACGTTAGCAAAAGTATCTTCACAACAATTTACTTATGGATGGAGAGGACATTTCAGCCCCAAGTCATTTGATGTGATCGGCGAGATGATTGCATCTGAGCCGCTAAACGCCTCAACTCCATTGCAGAACTCTCAAGACGTGTACGGACGAATCGTAATACTACACCGTGACCAGACGTCATTCTTGGACAAAGTATGGCATGCACAGCAAGCAGGTGCACTTGGCGTCGTGATCATCGATACAGGAGGTGTTTGCAGAGGAACGTTTGATGGGAATTGCGTTTTTGGAAGCTCCAAAGCACTCGGAAACGGATTCGGACACACTGACGGCCATGATCGCTGGTATGAAATCCGGATTCCCTACATTCTCATCACAAAAGCCGCAGCTGCGTCACTTTTACCCGGATGTGACTTACAGAAGTTCATTTGAGCATTTATGGCTACCTCTGTGAGCCAGTCCAAGGTGGTATCGGTGGTCAGGTTGGTTATCCAAATGCCTCGTTATAGGTAGCTCGAAATCACACACAAGCGTGAATGAACATCCACGTCTCGCTTCGGTCAACCTGATCAAATCTCAAGAGGGGTTGCGTAAGGATGAGGCTAAGGCGTTAGCGCATTATCGCGTGGAGCTCGTAAATGTTAAATCTATGGATGTAGAGGCAATTATACAAGTCTATACCGATATAGATCAGCCGAACCTTGCTGGTAAATAGAACTCAGCTATGCCCTTCAAATTTCGCAGGTGCGTCAAATTCCAAAATGGAATCCACGTCCCTCATGAAAGACACGACCGAGCAACCGAACAGAACTCGAACGTCGAAAAAACTGGATCTTGTGAAGTCGCTCAGGTGCCCAATACGCCTGGGGAATGTACTTGTTTGGTGGTCCTCGGCGAATGCTTACCGACAGCTGGAGTTGCAGTAGGTGAGCATCCTTACGACCTAGTTTTGTCTGGGTAATAGAGCAATCTGAAAAACAAATACAGCCTGGATATAGTCGGATTGGGGGTGTTGAGGAATCACGCGTGAATTTACACTAACGCTTCACACAATGGGCTGTCAAACGGTCGAAACCATGTCACTACATCGAAATGGGAGAAATACGCATTGTGAAGACGCGTTCCTTCCCACTAAACGGTACAAAAATATATCCGAAAAAAACGGTAGCTAACAAGGGCATAAACCAAATTTGCACTTTGTCTTCTGTTTATCGCCATGCATTGATGGGCTATTCTTACATGATCAAGCTTCCAGAGGCACGTATAAAAATCACAGTTTCTCTCAAATTTTGAAACAGTGATAGCGGCACTTATTCCATGCATATACTTTGCGTATCCGGAAGGATGCGAGTAATGGTATATTTCAACGATGCTGAAAAAGGGACCATTTGCATTCTTCTGTAATTTGCGAACGGTAAATCGATTGTTCGAACATTTATCCTTTGGTATGCTTCGTCCCCAATACTATCAGAATCATGGTGTGATACAGTCTCGCATGGAAGCTTGAAATCAGCGGATCACCAACTACGTCCCTCAACAAAAGCTTTAAAGGTCTTTTAGTAGCCCCAAATTGCTTGATTGGTTGATTCTCTCAGCTCCCCATTTATTGATATAATCAAGAGTCTACGTTTTTGTCTTCGAAAAGCTTTCCATTGGCACGCGATGCATCCAATGCAAAATATTGTGCCTTGCTGTGTTACAAATTGTTTGCTATTCCGGTAATTGAACCGCAAAAATTGTATTTCTTTTTCACAAGTTTATATGAAGCGATCTCATTCTGTCCACAAGCATCATGTTGAAGTCCTGCATTGGTAACGTCTACTATAGTGGGATGCTGCCATCCTTCTTCTTCCCTTTAGCGCAATATCTGTACATCAACAAGCCTCTGCTACGCTTTTGTCCAAAATATGCAAAGAAGGTGCTATAATCATAACTCACAAAATTGGTTGGGAAGACGACTGCTTGAGGCCGAATAATTTTTGTACTGCTAGAGGTTTTCCTATAAAATTAATGAAAGACATGGATTTGACTGTTGCCGTTTCGAACTGAGAAATGCAACCTTATCGCTCTCTACATCTTCCCGTTTGAGGCCATCCATAAACATTTTTTGATGACCTCGAGATATTATTCATCTAGCTGTTTGAGCCAACGCTTCGTTCTAGAAAATGTAGGCGATGAAGTGGGTCTCAGGGTGAGGGAGTATGTTCTTATTGATATGATATGTAAGGCGGGTTTGTCAATCTTGAACTTTTCTTCTGAAGATACGGGTGAAGTGAATGTACTCTGAAAGTGCACTTCAAATATGGGTAAAAGTCGCTTGACTCCACCATTTAGTGTCAACTTATATCCTGCGACAACTAATGGATGCAATGGCGACAAATGCTCTACCAATGCAAAGACGACAATGACACGTTCACATGAGCCCAAGATCTTGGAACTATTACCGCCACAACGACAGCTCTCTCCAGCTATTGCTAAAAGCATTGAAAATCTTCTCGATACATTGCGACAAGATCCCACCAAACAGCATCTCCTTAACAATGCGAATAAAGGTCGGGCACAGATTCAGGCTTTTATGACCAAAATGCATAGCGATGCGAATGGAGTCCCATTTTCTACATTTGACGCATTTGTTAAAAGACATTCTGAGAGCTGGACGAATCACGTGAAAGATGCAGAGAAAATGAACGACAAAGCACAGATCGACAAGCGGAAGCTGCTCGCTCCGTCACTTGGGCAGCATAAGCTTTCTGGAATTGACATTCGAGTTGGAAAAGGGCGAGCACCAGATGACAAAGTCTATCAGGAATCTGATTACGCACGCAATCACATGCCTCGAGGGAATTTCTTACTTTCCTATCCATCATTAGCTATCGACAGTGGTGAAGTGATTGTACATTACTTCCCAGTGATCCGAGGATACCCAAAATTTACAGGTCAAGAAGACGACCATCATGTGAAAGAAAATATTGCGTCAGAGTTTTTCAGTAAGCCAATCGAGAAGGCCAAACACGTTGTTGTAACACGGAAGGAAAATGGCGAAGCGGCTCATTTAGCTGTTTTGAAGACGATCCAGAATGAGTACATATTTGCAATTGGATCGAAAAATACCCATTTTCTCGTTTCCAACATGGAAGAAATCAAAGTAGCTTGCTGTCAGGATATTTCCGAGTGTCGAGCATATCGGGCTGCTCTCCCACTAGGCACAGCCATCTTGCAAATGATAGAAAATCTGGCGCAAGAGTCGCGCGAGATGCTATGTGAATTTTTGTGGCAAACACAAACAACGGCTTGCTTTGAGGTTTTGTGTCCAAGTCATCAACATGTCGAGCCTTTGGATCACCTCCTCACGGATACACCGTTGTTTTACGCATTATCATTTCCCGATCTCGAACCTTCAGCTGGGACTAAGATTGCCATGAATCCTGTACTTCCGTTCCTATTCATGGAGCTCTGTGAAGTGCAAACGGTACCATTCTACATGATAGACTTTGATGTTGCCAACAGGCACATTCTGACAGACTCTGTACGATCGGCGCACGGGTTTGAAGGTGTCGTCAACATATTTTTGGATGATGAACTGAATGTAATCGGCATCGAAAAGGTCAAAACGAATTGGTATGTCTGTCTTCGCGCCATTCGTGAAAAAGCAAAGACCTTTTGGGGGAAATTCTGTGAAGAAGAGAAGAGGAAGAAAGAACTTATCGATAAAGCAGCTGGAGACGCATCCAAACGAGTAGAAAATCACGTGTCGACCAGCGAAGAAGCCAAAGACGTATCAGATCGAGTTGAAAAAAAGGATCTGTTAAGCGAAACAGCTAAAAACATATCGAATCGAATACGCAATATCCAAAGATTCACAAAGATGAGTGACGAGATGTGCCATACTTTCCAGCGATTGGGGAAAGAGTTTATTGAATACATTCATAGTAATGGCGTTGCAGAAGAAAGGAAAATTGGGTTGAGGCACTCACTGGCTGACCACTTCCCAATTGTGTGGAAAAAGTTCTTACAGGACACAGGCAATCGAGAAGCAATAAAAATCTTGATTTGAGTACGTTAGCTTTGAAACATGCATAATGGCCGATTGGCAAATAATTAGATCAATATCCTCCAATGAATGTTTGATTAATTTAGCTGGATGTTGGATAATTGGCCCCTAAATAAATGATGACAAGCTTCAAGCGAGCGAATCAAAATACCGACATAGCAAGCGAGATCGGCAACACGGGCGATGGAAAGCGGATGAAAACCACCGATCATACACAGAATGAGCTTCTTCCAGTGATTGATGAGCCACAACCTACAAAAAAGAGCTGGCATCGTTCCTCATTGGATAAAGTTGATCCGAAGACATCCTCTATCGACTTTCAATGGATCGATGTTGACATGTATGATCGCCAACCGCTTCAATTTCGCACGGAAACCGGCTCGAAAGTGTACGCTGAGAAGTCTAATCAACTCTTTCCAGTTATACGCGTTTATGGAGTCAATGCAACTGGCAATAGTGTGGTGTTACATGTGCACGGCTTCATGCCGTATTTTTATGCAGCCTGTCCGGAAAATTTTGATTATGAAAAATGCGGTCAAGTGCGTCAGGCACTTAACAAAACGCTAGAGTCGACAATGAAGTCTGGCCCTCCTCCTATAATTGGTCTAGAAGTCGTTCGAAATTTAAAGTCCATTTATGGCTTTCAATTCGACTTCTCGATGACTGTGTGGAAAGTCTACGTCAGTATGCCAGCATTTGTTCCGAAAGTACGAAGCTTACTTGAAAATGGAATTTCGTTACCAGGTTCGCTTCAGTAGGGAATCATGTGCAGGTTAGCTGATATTGTGTGGATTTGATCAATTAGATGTAGGCTTTCGATCCTATCAGACATATGAAAGCAATGTGCCGTTCCTCTTACGATTCATGATTGACAAAGAAATTCATGGATGCAATTGGCTTCAGGCTCCAAAGGGTATGTATTCCATACGAAGTGCAAACGATAAGCAATCCTCCTGTCAATTGGAGCTTGATATTGCATGTACGGACTTGAAAAGTCATTCCCCTACTGGACAATGGAGCAAACTTGCTCCGTTTCGAGTACTGAGTTTCGATATTGAATGTATGGGAAGGAAGGGTCATTTTCCAGAAGCAGAACACGTAAGTTCAAGCTTAGCAATAAACCAAATGATGCTAAAAAAATTCTCCAGGATCCAATCATTCAGATTGCAAATATAGTGCAGGAACAAGGCTCACCGGCACTGCTTTTTCGCAATGTATTTGTACTCGGAACTTGTAAACCTATCGTTGGTACCTCTGTTATGGAATTCGTTCGCGAGGAAGATATGCTGGAACGTTGGGCAGCCTTTGTCCGCCTTGCAGACCCAGATATCATCACAGGATACAATGTCGACAATTTCGATATTCCATATATATTAAATCGGGGAAAAAGTCTAAAGCTGAGCGAATTCGATCAACTTGGCCGTCTGCTTTCCAAGTAAGCTTCAAAGAACATTTTTTATATTCTCTTCGCTTTACATTTCGAATTAGATCAGCTTTTATGGAGAAAAAGACCTTCAGCTCGGCGCAATACGGCAAAAGCGAAAGTATCAAGACCACAATACATGGCCGTTGTACATTCGATCTTTATCCTATCATGCGACGGAGTTTCCAGCTGAGTTCTTATTCCCTCAATGCAGTAAGTAGCGCGTTCCTTGGCCAACAAAAAGAGGACGTTCCTTATGGGATAATCAGCGACTTGCAGCGTGGTACAGATGACGACCGCCATCGCCTGGCTGTATATTGTCTGAAAGATGCGTCCCTTCCTCTCCAGCTTTTGCACAATTTATCGCTCTTGGTCAATTATATTGAAATGGCTCGTGTTTGTGGTGTTCCTATTGATTATTTGCTAGAACGCGGGCAACAAATCAAAGTATACTCAATGCTTTTGCGAAAGTGCAAAGGGGCTAATCTTTTGGTTCCGACATTACAACGATCCCAAAATGCCAATAGTGGTGATGCTGGCTACGAAGGCGCCACCGTCATCGAGCCCATAAAAGCATATTACACCGTCCCAATCGCCACCCTCGATTTCGCCTCGCTGTACCCTTCCATCATGCAAGCACATAATCTATGCTATTCCACTCTGGTCGCGCCCAACGATGTTGATAAGTTGAACCCATTGCAGTATCAAACCTCTCCTTCTGGCGACGTATTTGTTAAAGCGGACACTCGAAAAGGGATACTCCCAATGATAATAGAAGAGCTTTTGTCTGCTCGGAAGCAAGCGAAATATGACATGAGTCGAGCAACCGATCCCATGGAAAAAGCCGTACAAAATGGTCGACAATTAGCACTCAAAATCAGTGCAAATTCGGTGTATGGATTTACAGGAGCAGTTGTTGGCCAGCTTCCGTGCATCCCCATTGCTTCAAGTATCACTGCGTATGGGCGTCAGTTCCTTTTTCAAACAAAAGAAGAAGTGGAACGTCAGTTTTGTGTTGCCAATGGCTACCCGGCAGATGCTCAAGTTATCTACGGGGACACTGATTCCGTCATGGTCAAGTTTGGAGTCGAAACGGTCGCTGAAGCAATGCCACTTGCCAAAGAAGCAGCTTCACGTGTTTCTTCCATCTTTCCATCACCCATCCTTTTGGAGTTTGAAAAAGTTTACTTTCCATATTTGCTGATGAACAAAAAGCGATACGCAGGTCTACTTTGGACGAACGCAGACAAGTATGAAAAGGTGGACTCCAAAGGCTTGGAGACTGTACGGCGTGACAATTGTCTTCTAGTTCGTCGTCTGGTGGAGACTTGCTTGGACAAAATTCTCATACAGCAGAACGTTGCCGGTGCCATTGAGTATACAAAATCGATGATATCTGATTTACTTCAAAATCGAATTGATATTTCGTTGCTGGTGATCACAAAAGGACTGAAAAAGCTGGTGGATCAACGCGATTATAAAGTCAAACAAGCGCATACCGAATTGGCAGAGCGCATGAGGAAGCGAGACGCGGGATCTGCACCCGTCTTGGGAGAGCGAATCGCTTATGTGATTGTTAATAAGGGGAAGACGGCTCCGCTGTATGAAAAAGCTGAAGATCCTGTGTATGTGCTGGAAAATGACATCCCAATTGATTGGGAATACTACATGAAGCAGCAACTTCAGAACCCATTGGAGAGGATTTTCGAGCCGATCATCGGACTGGCACGAGTCCGTAGTGAGCTACTTCAAGGTGCACACACCCGAAAGCGATCACAGCCAAATCTGAAGCAGAATAGCGGCGGAATGATGGACTTTGCCGTCAAAAAGTCGAAGTGTCTTGGCTGCAAAGCACCACTGGAAACGATGGCTGCTATCTGCAAGTCTTGTCGGACCCATCAAAGCTCAATATTGATTCGCCATTTACAAAGTGTTCAAGAATTGGAGATATTGTTTCATCGGTTCTGGACACAATGTCAAAACTGTCAAGGAAGTTTACATCAAGATGTGCTATGTACCAGTCGCGATTGCCCCATCTTTTACAAACGGATCAAGGTACAAAAGGACCTCGGAGAATCACAGCACGCGCTAGAACGATTTCAGACCATTGATTGGTGAGTCCAGCAAGCAAGCGCGAATACGGATACCCATGGTCCCATCGAACTTGGATCATCTCCAGGGCATTCTCCGATGATACGATACTACAATCTCAGGCTCTTTTTTTGGCAAATGGTGAGGATAGCAATTGAAACATCCATGCCCTTAAGCACATCATGTATTCTACTTGGTCTGTCCGGGATTCTAGTGACGAATTGATTCTCCTTCCTCGCAAAGCTTCGTGTAGTATGTCCTCCTACTGCTTTGGGCCAAGAGCACATATCTGTGATGCCTCTTTACATAAAATCAAGTGCAGCACTTGGTCTCATGCTCCTTTTCAATTGCACTGGTGATCACTGGAAATAGAACGGCGTCGGGAAGCAGAACGATTCTGTCCTTTGCAAGATAAAACTAAACAATTTGTGCAAAGCATTATTGGGATCTGTAACGGCCGTGAATCTATGCAAATAGACTCAGTCCTCTTCAATTACCGATATAATGTTCATGTTGCCCACAGTGACTGTAGCCCTCCGTGTGTGTGTTGGTATCATATTCATTTGATTGATGCTGTCCATCATCATACTCAATGGCGGAGGATGACCCTTCACCTTGCGCTCCCAAAAACTTGTCGGACATTGATCTTGCGAATGATTTGTAGCTTCGTAAGCTGATGAGGCGATTTCGCTTATTTTTTCAGCGATAGCATCCATGTTACTTTCAATGTAGGATTGGCAACCCGCTACTATGAAATCTTGCAAATTATATTCCGCTGGTTGAGTGGCTAACAAATTCTTGATTTCGTCAAGTGTTAAGCTGTATCCCAGGTAGGTAGCTCGACAACCACAACTTCGAGTATCTGGATCATTCAACCATTTACCAAATAATTTCTGGCATTTACTATCGAAAGACGACAAACGACTGAATGACTTTTGAGTCGCGATCAATCTTTTTTTGTCTGCTTCTTCATCTGAACACCCGGACTGAGCCATAGCGTTGCTTTTGTTCTTTTTTGACTTGCTCTTTTTTGGCATCAACAAACGATGAGATCGTACACATTTACCGCTAGTACATTCGTTGGCTTTATATCCCCCTCGAAAATTGACAGCGCCTTCTTTCCATTCCTTAGACGAGCTTGATGACTAATTACGCAGAGAAGAGTCAGAATCGTACACTGCCTCAATTTCCACTACAGAAACTACCTCACCATACTGATTACATGGCGAGCTCGACGCGGGATGAGACACTGGCATCACGCGCTGAAATGAATCTTGATTAGCTTCAGCATTTGATCCAATTTCAGTCGTTTTTTCGAGAATTCGCGGCTGTGTGTTCGGCGCATTTAAGATTGAAAGGCCAGCCATTATGGTGAGTGTTCGAGTCATTTGGGAAGTTGGTGGTGAATTTTCACATGCTTTGAACTGAAATGATAAATTCAATGTACGAATGAGTGTCGTGCGCTTCACATAGCAACGCTTGTCAACAAATCGTCAGCCCAAACCGTACACTGACCGTACGACTGTCCTACGCCTCACAAACCGACGCTTATTGGCAAATTGTCTGACTGTACATTGCATTCTACTCGCTGTAAAAGAACGTGTTTCTTGCAGTAGTGTCTCATTCCCGATGATCGCGCCGTCACAAGACAGATTCAATGATGCGCTTGTACGTAAGGGTTGCCAGTAGCGTAGTTAGAATACCCTATGTATTTCTTCGCTAGCATTCTCAGAAATTTATGAAAGTGGACGCGATGAATTAACAGCAGTTTCTTTCACTATTCCAAAAAATTGTACCTTGATACCCTCGATGCCTTTTACGACGATAGTTAACAATGCCGCGCGTGAGAAATCGACAATACCAAATGAAACAGCAACTTTCAAAAAATGCTGAAACCGTGAATGCAAGTCCAACGTCTAGTTCAGAGACTCCTCCAGTAACGCCTGTCTCGACGCCGGCACCAGTACCGAGCCCAACCCCAGAGCCGGAGACGCGAAGGACGTAGTTTACTTAGTTTCTGGCTTCAATTGCGTCGCATTCTTTCTTTTTTTTGAAGGATTTATACCAGGTTGAATACTTGTATTAGAAAAATATAATTGGATTGAGATTAACCACTCGTGATTTATGAGAGCTTACAAATAAACGACCTGTAAGTAATATGTGGTCATGTCATACCGGACGTGCCTTATTACGTGAACGATGCAAAATATGAACATTACTGATGCTGTAGAAGCTTTTTTGGAGTTCGAAACGGAAGCTCACAATCGTAAAGAAGCATATCGTAAAAGATTACATCCTAGTCATCTTCAGATTGATACAGTGTCTCCTGCACGAACCCATCAGTGGCGCTATCAACTGATGCATCTTAGATGGATATTGTCACTTTCCCAGACGGAAGCTCATTCGCGCACTTCTATCCATCCTAGCTCTAGAAAGATAGCCTTCTATCACAGTGATGTCCTAGGTACACTCAATTCGACTTGGGAAATCATTTACAAGGCCATTTCAAAATCAGCTCCTCACCGTCAACTCTGATCATGGCCGTCTTTAAGCTACCATCACTATTATGTTTGATTTCGCATGCCATATGTCTCTTTCTTTGCGTCCAAGACGGGAGTGCTGGACCGATTCGAAGCATGAATAGCCCTGTATTTTCCTACACACATCGGAATCTCGCACAACAAGAGCGCTTCGAGCAAGATCGTCGGATAGAAGGAAGAAAGAACGAACACTTTGGTGCTGATGACGACCATGATGATCATGACGACCACGACGATCAGGATGATTACCACCACAAACATAAACACAAACATAAGAAAATCATGGTGAAGAAAATACCAGTCGTCCTACCATTCCCTGTCAAAGTACGCGTACAGACCCCTGTTCGAGTTCCTGTAAAAGTTCCGGTGGAAATCCCAGTCAAGG